>VUQH01007553.1:11779-28111 GCA_015106775.1 Etroplus canarensis
CACATTTGTCAGAAAATTTTTGGCTTAAATAAGGTCCTCATATTCATAAAATGTTACTTTGCTCTGATTTGGGTGGTGAACAAGTCCCTAAACTGCTGACCTACAAGTTAAAAACACTTTTTTATCCCTTTAAAAGACATTTGTTTCTCATCTCAGGGATCCTACACCATGCAGAATTTATTTTTGCCTGTTTTGTAGTTGCTGGGCAACTCTTTCACAATGTATAAATTACTTTAAGGTTACTAGGTTTTGGAGTTGAAGCATACACACACACACACACACACACACACACAAACACACACACACACACACACACACACACACACACACACACACACACATATATCTATCAGGACTGACACAGATAGCTCGAAAAACAAGACAAAGCAAGCCAGCACTTGCCTAAAGTTATGAATGTGAATACACGGGTATGTTGCTATTTCTAGAAGCCTGTGCACACTGCATTCCTGTTTGCATTCACATGTGTGCATGTACACCATCTTGTACTATATGTATATGTTTCTGTTATAATGCAGCGATGCTCAGATGCTGCAACAGTGGTTGTGACTCATTTGTCCTTCCTGCCCCGCCCCCAACTTGCCCCTCATACAGTTCCATCTTCCTTCCTGCTAAAACTTCACTGCAGCGCTTTTATAACTACATCATTAATATAGATGAACATTTTAAAAAGACATGAGAAAATGAGATTTTAGACATTATCACATTATCACTTTGTCAAATCACGTAAAAATGTTTCACATTTTGGTAAAATGTGGTATGCTGCATTATTAACAAAAAGTGGAAGAGAATGCTTGCAGAATATGATTTACATATAACACTATGGCTGTGATAAAAAGAACCATTTCTTAAATAAATGCACACACTCAGAATTCACTCTCATAAAACAGCAAACAGCAAATGTAGCTAAATAGGCAGTGATTTTGAACACTATCGGCCATAATGACAATTATCAGTAAGTGTCTAAAATCTCAGTTTATGAAGAGAAAACTGATAAATGTCGACTACTGTGTGAGAGGCAAGTCAGTAAATGTGGGGGTGATTTTCTTGCTGACGTGAAGCAGATTGTAGCAAACTTAATTCGAAAGCAAGGCAATACTTTTGCAGGTCCACAGTTCTTATTGTTGTTATAGGTTCTATGACCTCCAGCTGTTCCTTTGTATTTTCCCCAAACCACAGTGGATAAATCTGCATTGGTAATTTGCCAGATGTTTTACACTGGATGCACTTCCTGACACAATCCCCCATGGTGAGAGGGGCTTGTGTCCCCTGGAACTGAACCAGGGACTTTTCACTTGTAACGCGAATGTAAACCACTACACTACAGCGACACATTATATGTTCTACCAATTTCCTTAAAACCACAGAGTTTGTTTTCAATCTTGTTACAATCTTAAAGTTTATTCCTGAAAATTTTCAGTAAATTAATGATTCAGTTTGTGAATAGCTTGTAAAAGGTGATTTTTGACAGCTTACCTATAAACCTTTAGTTTTTTCTCATGTTCAGGAAATTTGGATTGCATGTTGCATTCCATTAAATGAATGCATTCACATTTAAAGCAGATTAATTCTCCCTAAACAACAACAAAAACAAAGTTCCAGACTCAAAAATTAAGTTATAACACACAATAACTACATCCCCTGGTACCCTCCAGTGTGTGCACACCCATTAAACCTTTTCACTGACATCTATAAATTATTGAAGTATCAAAACAGTTGAATAAATCAATAGGCTGGCAGAGTTCAAACTGGAGGAAGACCCCAATCTCCCTGGTTTATCTGGCAAAATAACAGCAAGGGGCAATTTTATGAGATCATCAATAATTCCAGGACAATAAGTCTGTCTGCTTCAGATGTCAAATACAATCTCGCTCAATGAATTGACATGACTTCAACTACCTGCTACTTAAAAAACAAACAAACAAGCCAGAAACTAGTGGTACTTCCACAACAACAACAATGTTAATAATAATTTAAACCTGTCAAAAGAACCCAGCTTCTCTAATGTCTCTCAATAATATTAGTTAAATAAATGTGTGTCTCAAAAGTTTATCAGAGTAGACATATGTCCAGCTCTCCTTTAGCTGCTTAAACTCTTGCTCAACTCAGCATGCGGGGTAGTCCTGCAGCCAAAGAGCAGACAGACATGTGCAAGCTGGCCTGCAGGAGGCACAGAAGGTCAAAACATTAATAAAGAGCAAAAGACCACCAACAGGACAGAAATAATGTATGTGGTCAAAATACGGAGAATAAAGGGAACAAAAAAAAGGGAAAACTAATGGGTGGAGGAAGTGTTCAATTTTAATTTCTTGGAAAAAGATAGCAGACAGAGCCGGACTGATCACGTAAAATGTAAAATTTGGAGGACAAAATATAAGTCAGGTGGAAAGAGAAAGGAAGATGGGGTTGGGTTAAATAATATGGGATGATTTTTTTTTCTTTTTTACACACACTGTGAGCTGATTAAAAACTGGAGTTGTTCCCCTTTCAAAAATTGATTGTGGTTTGCCCTTTGAGGGCTCAAACTTGTAAAAATTGTCTAAATTCATAGCTCAGCTTTCAGTAAAAAAAAAACAAAAACAGCCTTATATCACTTGAAAATATAACAAGACTCTGAGATGTGTTATTTTAAAATGACCTGGCAAAACTGATTTTGTTTTGATTTTGTACTATTGTGACTCAACTCTAAAATATATACATTTTAAAAAATCATAACCACATCACACCCATTCCCAAAACTCCTCAGTCTAATCATTTTACAAATTCATTTAAAATTCTTCCACTTTTGTTTTTAATTCAGTCAGCAGCTTTGGCCATAAAACATTTATCACCTGCCATTTCCTTTATGAACAAGCAGGAACCCTCAGATTATTAGGGGAAAAGTCAGTTTTCCATCGCTTGGGTTCACACTAAGTATGTGGAGCAAGCCTTTTGTCTTCAAGCTGTCTACTATTGGATCCACTTTCTCAAATTTCAAGACAGCTATCTGAAGATACCAGTTTTAAAGCTCCCCAAACTTTCTCAAAGTCCTTAGAAAAAGCAACTGTCTTGTCTTGGGGATGGATTTTATGTGCTCACAGTGTTTCAGTATTTCTTTTGTTTATGTGGTTTTATTTTCAGTGTTTTAGTGTTACTTATTTTGCTTCATTTGAATATGACACCCTCACTTTTGTATTTTATTTCACAATGTTATTGTATGTAACTGCTTTGCCATGGAAAATGCCTTAAATAAATTAGTTTGCCTTCCCTGGCCCCTGAACTTAGGTAAAGCAATAAGCAGCTGCTTTGGACTTAATATGACCCAAAATTAATGTCAGATGTTGAAGTCATGATGAAAATCTCTTTAATTCAGACTGGCAAACTGACAGGATGTAACCTGTCTCTTTTCCAAAAACTGTCAGTCACCAAACTCCCTCCAACTCTAAGGATGGAGGGATGGATGGATATTTAGTCTATATGAATCTGGTTTAGGTGTAAAAGTGGACAAAGTAAACCATATCACCATAAAACATAACGCACCTTGTTCTTAGTATCTTAGTGCAATGCAAATGTTCTGATAATTTTTTACTTCTCTTCCGTCTCCATTCTCTATTTTCACTCATATCTATTTTTAATTGTATTCCACTAATAAATTAATGAACATTAATAAAATATACTATTCTGACTAAAGGCAGAACAGTTTAGATTTGTTGAATTTGTTATGTATGCATAGGTTCTTTCACTTTATTTTTGGTTTTTGATCATTTTTGGATGATTTAACAATGCGACTTATAACAGCAATAACCATGGTGTTCAAAGGAGCATTTGCCTGGGATATTAATGTGGTTTCATTTTTTTAACTGATTTTTACAACATGTTCTGCTGAATTTGAATTGTATTTATTGAATGTATTTTGAAATAACTGTACTCTTATGAGGCTGTCAGCTGTATGTATACAGTAACAGGTAAATTAGCTGCTACATCGCGGCTGGGTGTAGCTGATATGTTTGTGGTGTGACTACTATGTATACAAGGAAGCAAAAACTATACCATGGGGGGCAGACATTAGGAGATATCCAGAAATAGGCAAAAAGATATAAAAAATAGTGTGAGAGAGCAAAACAGAAGGGACAAATAAAAACAAAAAACAAAAGCCCTAGCAGAATAATGGGATCACAAATCACTCCCTAGATCAATTCCCTGCCCTCACATAATCAGTCATAGCAATTATGCATGCCACCAAGAGAGATCGACTGTCAAGAAGTTAAAAAAGCAACATTTCTGCATTCACTTAATTACAGCTATTTCATTCATCTCCACAGGTAAGAAGGGTCCCCACTGTTTCATTTGGGTTTATTTTTTAAAAAGAATGAAGTGTATGTTTTTTCACTTCACAAACATATCTCACACATTCATTTGAGACTAAAAGAAAGGAATCTGGGTCTTCAAGGCAGGATATACATTTTCGGAGGAAAATAACAGTATTGTAATTTCCATGGTATATGATTCCTTGTTTAAATCTTATCTCCTAGGAATTATTTTTTACAATAATTAGCAAAATCTTTAAAAGTAAAGTTGTTTTCAGACAGGCTGTCATCGTCTTGAGTTTTCTATGTGTTGGAGTTTCTGAGCTTCTTTCACTGTTTTGAGATTCTTGGTTTTAAGTTCTGCCATGGCTTCCCCTGGTTATGTTTATTCTCTATTTGCACCTTGGTCATGTTTAATTCTGTTATTGTATCCTTTGTTTGTTTATGGTTATTTTTACTAGTGTAGCCATGTTTATGTTAGTTATTTAGTTCTCTAGATGTTTTCCTGCTCTGTTCCTGTCTTTCATCAAGTTTAGTCTTGTGTCATGTTTTCAGTGAAGCTTTCTGTTTCCTGTTTTACTTTGTAGCCAGTCTTGTCTTGTGTATTGTGATCAATTTTACTTCCTACCCTTGATTGTTGCCACCTGTGCCCCTCTCCCTCCCTTTGTTTGCTCATTAGTCTTTGTCCATTTATACTCTGCCTTCCTTAGCTCAGTGTCGTGTTGTCAGTGTTGGATCCCTGCCTGTGTGTGAATCCCTGCTTCTGTGATTTTCATGCCTGGAGTTTGAGTTTATGGACTTTGCTTACTTTGGGAATCTTTTGGCAAAATAAAGCCTCTCATTTTTACTTGTCTTTCCTCCTGTAGTTCTCCATTTGGTCCACATTCTGCACACACTGAGAACCTTGACACTGGCACCGCAACTTAGAATTTTTGTAGACACAACCTGCTGGAGTCTTATGCGAGTGCACTGATTTTTGTCTCACCAACTCCCTAATAGACAGTCTGTGTAATGACCATTTGAGCCTATGTGAGAATAGCAAAGGTAATTATCTGGAAAATTCACAGAGAGCAAGTGGTCGTTGTGTGTCTTGTGCACTCAATTTGTGTGCCAGCTCTTGCATACACCAAAATGAATATTTTCATAATTGGAAACACATCTGATGCAGACTATCCACTGAGTGCTACATGGAAGAAAGGACAGCTTCAGACAATGCCTAGACCAGATATCTGTGACGTGTGAGAACCGCTCCGTTGTAACATGAAGGGATAATGTGTCCTTTTCATTTCATGAGAAATTATTGGCATCTTTGACAAGTCATAAATATATTGATACTGACCAGATTACTGTTCCATAACATGCGTTTTTCTGCAAAAATGTCAGATCTTGTAGTACAATAACCAGCTGTAGGTTTATGTATTCACATCACTGATTCAATTGCAGATTGGACTGTAAAGATGGCTCCCCTCTTATTTATCTCTCAAGAATAGTTCTTAATTGAAAACTATGCTGAAAACTGACACAGCTTTATTCTCTGCATTACTGTAATACCTGTGGCAGTGTATAGTATGCATTTTAACATTTAAATCAATTATTTAAAAGCCTTTATAAAAATAATGAATTGATATTTAAAATAAAGCTCTGCAAACATCAGGGATGTGTCCAGAGGAGGAACATGGGCTGGCTGTTAACCTTACAATTCCTAAAAACGTTGGATAAGAGCATGGATAATACCAGAAAGTAGGTTGGTACCTTTATATGAATACCTCACTGAAGTATACTTTTTATGTACTTGTGTTTAAGTATTTCTGTTATGCTACAAGTAGTTTGTGCTTCTCACTCTACTATATTTTTGAGGCAAATATTGTTCTTTGCTTCACTTTTTCCACAATTTGTTGTGTTACAGCATTATTCCAAAATGGACTAAATTCATTCTTTCCCTCAAAATTCAACACACAACACCCCATAATGACAATGTGAAAAAGTTTTTTTAAATGTTTGCAGATTTATTAAAAAGGAAAACTCAAGAAATCACATGTCTGTAAGTATTCACAGTCTTTGCTCAATACTTTGTTGATGCACCTTTGGCAGCAATTACAGCCTCAAGTCTTCTTGAACATGATGCCACAAGCTTGGCACACCTATCCTTGGGCAGTTCCACCCATTCCTCTTTGCAGAACCTCTCAAGCTCCATCAGGTTGGATGGGCAGCGTCAGTGCACAGCCATTTTCAGGTCTCTCCTGAAATGCTCAATCGGACTCAAGTCTGGCTCTGGCTGGGCCACTCAAGGACATTCACAGAGTTGGCCTGAAGCCACTCCTTTATTATCTTGGCTGTATGCTTAGAGTCGTTGCACTGCTGAAGGATTAACAGTCACCCCAGTTTGAGGTCAAGAGTGCTCTGGAGCAGGTTTTCATCCAGGATGTCTCTTTACATTGCTGCATTCATCTTTCCCTCTATCCTGGCTGATCTCCCAGTTCCTGTCGTTGAAAAACATCCCCACAGCATGATGCTGCCACCACCATGCTTCACTGTAGGGATGGTTTCCAAATCATGTCCAATCAACTGAATTCACCGCAGGTGGACTCCAATTAAGCTATAGAAACATCTCAAGGATGATCAGTGGAAACAGGATGTACCTGAGCTCAGTTTTGAGCTTCATGGCAAAAACTGTGAATACTTGCTTATTTTCTTCACTGTGTTATTTATGGAGGATAAGTGTACTATAGCTGTGCTAATTCACCTTCACCTGTCCCAATTTCCATTCTGGGTATTTGGTTACAAGCCTTACTAAGGCATTTACAAGACTTTATTTTTATTTGTGACATGTAATATACAGCTAAGTTCTGAAACAGCTGCTCTGAAGTTTAAGCAACCATTGTGTGTGAGAGAATTTAGAGCAGAAACTTTCATTCTAATGCTCCTTTGATCATATGACACACAGAAAAACAGAATCCATATATTCTGCTACCTGAAACATAAGAATTGAAACCTCCTTCACTTATTCTACAGTACAGTAAAATAGCAAGTACATCCAGCGGAGCCTTGTCCCCTTATCGGAACAGAAAGGATACAATTTCATATTCTATTAAATAGCGAGTTTGCACAGCAACTTTCTGCCACAATCTGATAACTGACTGTCAGAGAAGAAACTTTATTCTCTGCCAAGAATCAAGCATGAGCAAGACTGAAATGGCAGGAGACAGGACTGACAACTGATAAGAAAATGTTTCTTAAAAAATGGCAAGGTGCAGAGCACTAACACAGAGTGAAGATGACTGAAATACAGATGAGAAGAATTATTGAGGTGTCATGTAAAGAGCTAAAATTGGGCTTAAAGCCACTGCATGCAGCTTGAAACACTAGCAGCAATAATTTGCAGTGTGAAGATAATGAAACTTAACAAATAAATAAATTAATTAAAACTCATACTAAGTATTTTAGTGCTATTTAATAAATTTAAAAGTCTCCAACTCCACAGGAAGGGGTGACATTGAGTCACTTACAAACTACACTTACTGTTATCCAACTCTTCAAATAAACCTGAAGGTATGCACTTTAAGCTCATTTTTATCAGATGACTGTAAGGCCAATATTTTTTGGTACACATCTAAACCAAAAATTGTGTCAGTCTCTAAGTAAAGAGAGTTACTGCTGTCTAGGGGCATATTTAAATGAAAACTATGACCTTTCATAAACTTAACCAAGTAGTTTTTGGTGCTTAAACCTAACCAGTGAATAACAGTGGAAGTAAGTAGGTGAAAGCAAAAACAATCTGTGAAAGTCTGGTCTTCACTCACAAACTTGTGACTTAAATTTTATAATTCAGTTTTTTTATAATTAAGTCTATAATTGCAACCCCTTCTGAAACCCTACACCTTAACTATGTCATTTCCTGATGTGCACCTCCCTAGAAATGTAACTACATGTCATGTCAAGGCAGCCTTCAACAACTTTGACTGGCCCATTGTTTCCTCCTTTGCATTTCTGGCAAAGCTGGCAAAATTACACACATTCCCTAATCAAGAAGAATTACAGACATTTGTGTTAAAAAAAAAACAAAAAAACAAGGCTGGTAGCAGTACTGATTTAATTGCAATTTTTATTGAAGTACAAGTGAAAATGTACAGGCTCTGAAATGTACTCAAAGTGCTGTATAAAAGTAAAAAGCAACTATTTGAAAGATATTTCTACCAGCCATTCTTGGCCAAAGCTAACTAAAGCTCATGTCATAATTCATGTTATAAAGATAGTATTCATACAACAGAATAGGACATTTAATTCAGCTTCTATTGGGAATTCTTATGAATGTAATCGGCTTGAACAACCATTTCACAGAACACAAGAAAAAAACAAAGCAGATCTTTTTTTAAAAAGAGCTGTATTTGTTGTTTTCCATGGTGCAGATGGATTACTTTGCAAACAGAAAAATTAGCATAGTGCATAAATTACATGTTTTTTTTTAAACTTCTTTCATCTTTACGTCTTGTGTGTCAGTCACATGCAAGAGGAAGACTTTATGTGTTATTTTTCCCTCCATTTATGTTCAAATCTGTTTGGTCAGAACATGCAATGATCACTAACTCTCCTCAGATGTCTTAAACCTAAAGTAACAAGCCTTCTTTGGAAATGTAAGGAGAAGAAAGAAGAGATATTTGTGTTAAAAATGTAGGGAGTATAAGTAAAAAGTTGTCAGAAATGAAATATTAAACTAGAGCACAAACACCTGAAAACTGCAATGAAGTATTTGTACATCATTTCTTCAGACCTCTTATTTTTGATTATTTCTTCTGCCACCATTTTAAAATCTGGTGGATGAGAATGGATCAGCTCAAACAGAGAAAGTCCACTGTTGACTATTGTTCTGATAGCAAAATTGTATTGTAACGCAGGCACACCACGCACAAGTAAAAATGTCTACGTAGAGCCCACTTGCTTAGGCTTTGTAGGCTCTACGTAGATTAACCGCAGAAGTACTGTATAAGAAACACATTTCTCCACCACCTCCCCGACCTCCAAATGATATATTATTGCCCAATGAAAGAGTACCAGTATCTCTGTGTCTAATATTGATACAGCCATTGTGTCACAACACAAATATTAAAGGATGTCTTTCATATATCTGTGTTGTGACAGTAGAATCAGACAGAATTGCAGTATTTGATGACCTGGGATGAGAACATATTGGAGAGTTAGTACAGGCCAAAAAAAGTTCACAATGTTAAAGAGATCCCAAAAGAGTTATATGCTATTTGTTATGGAGTCCCATTGATGTTCTTAGAGCTGATAAGACAGGCTTTACCACAACCATAAATATTACTAAGGGATAAGAAAACCGGCAGAAAGAAGCTCAAAAATAAGAGAGGATGTGTGGCACTCTTCCCATTGATTAATCAAGGTGTTTTAATCCTCTAAGTGGACGAAGACTTTAATGAACCACAGGCAGTTTTGAAGAATTTATTGCTGCAAAGTGATTATTAGTGTGCAAACACAGCCAGACTCACCTCAGTGTAATGAGGAAGCCCATTACAACAGTCCACAGGGGTGGTACTGCAGTGCTTGGCTAAAAGCCCTAATTTTTACATGTGAGGATTGTCTGCCCATTTAGTTTAGGCTGAGTCATGAAAGAAAAGTGAAGTCGGCTGCATTTTATTTATTTTTTTTGTAAGCTTGGGGCTGCATTTGAGTGTGTATGTGTACTAAATTGATTATGTAGTTTTATTCTCAATAGCCCTTCTGTTCAATCTGAAAATGTGCTTCAAATCCATCTTACTGCTTCAGAATACTTAGTCACTTGCTCTGTGACAAAATTTTTAAATGAAATCAGGACTATGTGTACAGGGATTTGCTTCAGCCCCCCACAGTCCTGAACACTACAACCATTTAGCTCAGTTTATCCTTTTTACTTCTTGTATGTAGATTTTGTAACCTATAAGGGCCATTGTAACCTCTGAAATCTAACTCTCCAGTCATGGAGAATGTTGCAACTCACTGTCAGAGAGCTTTCCTATAAACTCTTCTTGCTGTAATTTGTCATTAAGAGAAGAACCCATGACCCTGTGCTCACTACAGCTATATATAAAGCCTTTTTCCTTCTCTCTGGGGGAGTCAGAGAATGACCAGAGTGAGTTTTTATTCATCATTTACAAAGAAAGGCAAACTGTGCTTTTTAGGTTCTTCAGCTTGAAGCACATTTTTAGTAAAACGGGATTACTATGTTTCTATTTTAGCCTCAGTGTAGGAGGTTTGCAGTAAGCTGAAAACTTTTATATCCCCTGTGGCATTTCTTTATTTACTCTGTGGAAGATTTGGAGAGTGAAATTTTTAGTTGTGTCTCAGTAAGTGAACTCCTGTTCAGTATGTGTAACACAAGATAGTCAGGTGACATTTATTTATATTCAAGAGCATGCTAAATGTGTTTGAAAGGATGTGATTTCCTGTACATGTGACTTATTATTACAATATGGCTATGATTCACTGATTTATTAATTACTTTGGCCAAGTGCGTTTTGGCATATTAAAAGTGTCAAATTTTCTCTACATTACTGCATACCATAAGACAAATTGTGAGCATGGACCATATTATTCAGTGTTACATTTTGGGAGAGGATGTGTCCTGAGTTTTGTATCTCAGTGGGAAACAATCTCCACATCATCTGATTTTTTTCTGGGTCTCCATTTAGTTAATCTTATTTTAAAACTCAGTAATACGGCTGCAAAAAAGTACTTGCTACATAAAGATAGAAATGCACCCTTGAAAATGAGGTCACAGTTCCTCTTTTTGTGTTGTAACTTCAGTTTCTCTGTTCTACGGTTTGTTTGCTGGTCCTGCTGCACGTGGATGTTAGCGTATGCCACATCCTCCCTTTGAAAATGCTGGATCCTCCTGCTTTTGTAAAGAATAGAGAGTGACCTCCCATACAGCATTGTTAACAAAAGGTAGCAAAGTGCAGTCAGGAGCATTCAGCTGGAGGCGATTTTCCTCCAATAAAGAAACCAGAATCTTCAGCTCAAAAAAGGATTTAAACAAAGACAGGGATAGGAGGCACAGTCAGATTTATCCTGGGTTCCTTTAAGATGTTAAAGGCTTCCGGCTGGGTCAGGTTTCATTCTCAGTTCTGTTCATTTTGGTCTGAATCTTGTAGTTATCCTATGTAGCACCTTCAATGAAAACATCCAGTATTGAGAAAGTTTAAATTTTCAGCCATGCTATTCTCAGCCCAAAGATTACATCATTATTTTATATATCTTTCTGGGGGAGAAAAATGGGGAGTAGCAGGCTTTAAGCTTCTGCCTTTATAGGTTTTACAGTGTTTCCTGCCAATTCTGTATTATTTATCTTCAACTACAGCAGACATCAAAGAAATCAGTGAAGATTTTTTTTCTTACATTTGTTGAGCTCTTAAAGTCCCCTCAGCTCCTGACACTGAGCATGAGGTTAAACACAGTGCTTCTTTATTGGGTGAGAATAAGCTGCATTTCCTAACTTAAACTTGCAGAGTCTCACAGGGAGATTTATGAGATGTGCTGTGGTAAAGTGTAGTGGAATAAAGTATATTTCTGCTCTGCTGCACTTATTGGCTGTAGTGTTTAAAAAAGAACTAACTTGTTTAATGATTACTGAATGATATGCAACAGGAGCATTTGATTTGTATTCTGTTTTATCTACAGCACCAGTATAATGCCCTTTATGATGAAAGCTCAAAGTAAATCTAACTAAACTGGTTATCACTGCTGTACAGAATAGAAGTTGGTGGCACATTTTTACCTTCTTCCAAGGCACATGGAAAAGAGTGCATGTCAGTATCAAGTCTTTTAACTAGCCAAACAATGTAAACAACATTTTCATCAAGGGCTTCATCACTTGTAAAACAAAATGTGATTTATAGGATCCATTGCCCATGCCCGAGCTTTTCTGTGAGTGCAGTAAGGAAGATTTGTATTCACACATCTGCCTGGATTCCTGCATGTTCAGCCCATCCTTCACATCACTTCCTTCTTTCCCACGCTGTCAAACCTCAGTTCTGTTGTTGTCACTCTAAGCCAATCATTGCCTGCCTTCTGCAAACCAATCAACCTCTGTTCCCTGTGATTTAAAACTCAGTGCTCGTCTGTTGTTCTACTTTGCAGATGCTCATTCACGCGACCCACCTCCTTCCCAGCTCTGCCTCATCCTGGTCAGTCAGAGCCTTATTCGGGTCTCCACCTACTTCATCTCCAGCCCCATGTTCATGGTGGAGGTGGGGGCCCTGCCTTATTTCCAACTACTGCTGGACTACTCTCTGCTGTGTTACTCAAACTCTGTACCTCAATAAATCAAATTTCATTCGTCATTGATCTCTCCTCATTGAAATGTATAAGGGTGAAACATCCAGTTCTCTCAAAAAAATGCACCTAACACAAGAGCTCCATTTAATTGTTTCCAGACACTTCCATGAAAAAAAACATCAGATTGGATGGTTTTTTTGATTAAAGATATAGAGATGGTGAAGCCCAACCAGAGAGGAGATGATGTTTGGCGTTTACATGCACTTCCCCTGTTTGCACAGGGTTTTTTTCTGGCTTCTTCTGACATTGAAAAACATTTTAGGTTAATGTTGCTTATGTCAGCCCTGAACACTCTTAGAAAAGAAATTCTTAATCTTTAGCATTCCCGGTTAAATAAAGCTTAAAAAAACAGTTGAGTGAAAGTTGGCATAAATACATACACTAGCACACTTGTTGACAAAATGATCAGAAATTGTTCATATGATCAGCACTGTGTCCAGCATTTAATTGTCAAACTGTTGTTGCAGATAGCCTCATCATGTCCTCAAGAGATACTGTCCGTCACCAGAGGATGATTTACCCATTCCCATAGATGGGTGTGACTGTGACTCAGAAGGTAGGTCAGGTCACCCTCAGACAGGAAGGTTGGCGGCTTGATTGCTGGCTTCTCCAGTCTACATGTCCTTGGGCAAGACACTGAACTCCAAATTGCTCCCCACCCATTGGAGTCTGAATGTGTGTATGATAGTTAAATGTGCTTAAAGGCATGGAATAAAGTGCTGTGTGAATGAGTGAATAAGGCCTGTAGTAAAACTTGCTTTGAGTGCTTAGTTAGAGCAGAAAAGTGCTTTGTAAGTACCAGTCCATTTTTACCATTTACCATAGATCTAATTCCTGCTTCTCTTGACTGTTCTTACCAAAGAGCCTGCCATCCCTGCCCCAACTCTCGTCTTCTTGCCAGTGGTCCTGTATAATTTCTTTTTTTTTGTTTTGTTGCAGATTTAATGTTAGTTGTTTAACATTACCATCCAGTGCTCTTATGTGGAAGCATCTCTATTTGCAGTGTTCCTCTACTCATTATTTGGGTTTTTTTATAATTGAGCAACTTACAGTTTGCTTTTTCCTCACACATTTGCTCACACATCTGCAGCAGCTAGCTAAGTAGAATTCAACTACCTATCATATCACCCACAAATTATACATACAAAACTCACCCCACTCTTTTCACAGAGGAAATGTACAAACTTTAATGAAGGAACCATTTAAAGCCAGGCAGCAGAATAAAGCCAGCTCATGGTTACAGCTCCAATCATAAATAAACCCTAAAGTTGAAATTTTACTGTAATCTGGTCAATGTGTTGTGAATAAATGTATCAATAGATTAAACTGTGATAGACTGGTGATAAGGTGCACCCCGCGTCTCACCCTGTGGCAGCTGGGATAGGCTTTAGCACCCCAGTCACCCTCCATTGGAGAAGCGGAAGAAAATAAATGGATGGAAAGACAGATGTTAGATTAAACAAAATATTTAACTTCAGTAACTCGAATGACAACATATATGTTTTTATTAATATGTAGACATTTTATATATTCATTTATTAATACATTTCTCTCCCTTTGTAATACTATCCTCTATTACCATCACTTTCATTTTACATGATATTGTAGTTATACTTCCGCCACTTCCTTAACTGCTGACCTACATATTCTCCATGCTGCTGTGTGAATGAATTTTGATACAATATACTCTTCACCCAGGTTGAACACTGAAGTATTCAAGCTGTCAAAGACCTTCTTCTTAAGATTTTGCTCACTTTCTCCTTCTCCTTCTTGCTGTCACCATAAATCTTTTTTAAACCTTTATCCTTACTGGAACAAGGATAAACAGTGACTCATCCCTCTTTAGACGTATGTGAATAAGTCCGTATGACTCTTATCAGAGGCATAGAAGGCATACTCTATAGTTGTAAGTTTATTTTTTCAGTCAGGGCAGCTTAAGAAGTTTATGGTTGTGTGCGTAGGTCATGGTCCCAGTAAGAACCATGAAATAAATACATATTTTCCTGTTTCTCCTGCCCTAGGGTGTTTACCTCCTAAACTCTGCCCTACACCAGCAGAGGGTTCATCTTCACAACTCATGCCACACAGGCAAATGTTTAAACCTATAGAATATTTAGAATTCTTATGGAGTCCCAAGCACCTCCACACAGGAAATATTCTGTTTTACATAGAATGGCTACACAACAAAATGAAAACATATTGCAAGTAGATGTCATAGTATCAGAAAGATACAAGGCATGTTGGGTTGAAACAAGAATACACACAATATATGTGTTACTGTCAGACTGCAATTAATTAGGAAATTTAAATAAAGAAATGGGAAAAAATAGTTTAAATAGGTTAAAAAAGTTGTTACTGAAAATGTATGGGGTAAATAGAGTTCAAAGATAGAAAGATAGTTCAAAGATAGATGGTGGTTAGAAATTTTTAAAATTTCACTTATGCTTCCATCTCAGAATTCATGGATATATTCATGGAAATGTTGAAATTTCTACACTAAACACTTTTCTCATTGTATGTGCAAATAAAGCACACCTAAATCAAAGTTACTCTATACTGGGAAAAAAGAGCAATCCAGGACTGAATACCTCGGCCAAAACTGAATAATCCTTGAATTTGTCTTTTCCAGACCTAAATTGATTCCATAGACTAAGTCCCACTACTGGTAAATATTTTATGCAAATCATTTATAACTTTTTTATTGCTTAATCCTGTTAACAAATAAACCAAACCAAAAACATAAATGCCTTACATGTGGTGAGCAAAACCAAAGACAGTCTTTTTTACTATGTCATAAAACTGTCCGGGAACCACTTCTACCTATGGATATTAAACTTTATAGCTCCTCCCCTTGACACCTGGACTAATTCCTATTTACATGCTGTGTATACACTGTAATTAGACACTGGACTATCTTTCATATATGGCTTATATTTTTTTTAATCTTCTTTTATCTTTTTTTTCTATCTTTCATATTATATGTATATACATTTAACAGAGTGTCTGCAACATTTCTCCCCATGGGACTAATAAAGTATTCTGATTCTAAATCATTAAAGTGAAAGTCAAAGTTCAAAGAGAGGCAGTATTAACCAAAACACATTTCTGAGTTTTAATTAATTATATTTTTGGATTCTTTTGGCAGTGGAGCAAGTATAGGGCAGCCAATCACTGACAACATAGTGCTACTGATTTTAAAGAGAAAATGAGCAAACCACTACTATGAAAAATGTCTGTGTCAATCTCAGTGAAAGAAATAAATAAGCACCAACACCATCAACACCTAGCACTTCACATACTTCAGGGCACACAAAGCAATGACAAAGCCTCTGGCAACATGCATTGCTTCTTCTGCAATGAGAAGGAAGTGTGAAAAAAATACAGCACAGGTAATGACTTAATGTAAGACCCAGATTAACTGATTTAGCAACATGGCAAAGCTGAGATAAAGATTGCAAGTTACCCCTAGCAACCTACAGTATATCATTATGACTTGCCATGTACAGATTCATTTTCAGGATTTAAATGAAGTGGCACAGGGGGTGACTGAAAACAAGGGAATATTTAATCAGAAAAAAAAATCTGTAGCGAGAACATGGCATAGGACAACCTGGGTAAGACTTTCAGGCTCTGTCATGGTCTGGGTGAGTGGCTGGGTCTTTCCATCAGCTGCAGTCTCCACCCTTGGGTGGAGCCGTTC
>VUQH01007557.1:4803-50523 GCA_015106775.1 Etroplus canarensis
TGACTTTCACACCTCTAAACATAGAACGGAAGGACAGGAGGGAGGTTTGGGTGACACAATAGGATGTCCAGGTGATGGTGGAAGTGTGAGAGAAAAAAGAAGCTTAGGGGAGCAGATGGATTAAACTTCAGTAAGCAAAACATGAAGGACAAACATCCAGAAAAGGGGTTTGTAAAGTCTGGCTGTGAACCCTGACACGCTCAATTACTTGGCACCATAAAAAGAGACACTGAAGTAGCTATTATTAGTTTTTGTTATTCAGAACAGAACAGATGTACAGACAGCTATCAATGAACAGATTTGGAAAAAAGTGATAATTCTCAGGCAAGTTTATAATAAAAAAGAAGTCTGTCCGTCTGTTGTCCATTATTCATCCGATTCATCATACGCAATTCATCTCACAGAGTTTGGATTGTGTTGGTCACATCAGATTCATTTAGGGAATGACTCATTTTGCTGACAAGATCAGAGCCAAGACTTAATCATTTGAGTTGAAGGCAAGTGAACTTCTTTTTAGGTTCTTAAAGACATTTCACCTTTCATCTTCAGTTCTAAAAGCTGATGGGAAGTCCCAGGTATTTAACCTCTGGTGGGGTTGTCATCTTGAAGGTGGTCCTGAGAATCATTGACCCACCTGTGATTCATTAGGGCCACATGAGCCCAGGAGTAGATCCATTGGGAAATGTATATAAATATAAGTGTGCGTAAATATTTTCACACACATTTTTACCTAAGTATTATTTATTCATTTATTACTTATTCGTTGTTCTTACTTAGTCCTTTCTATCCTAGTTTACATGCCATGGGACAGGAGAATGGACTTTTGATTCTGTGCATATCTGGTACATGTAGCAGAGTTGATAATAAAGTTGACTTTGACTTGATGTTGCCTCACCCTGCCGTCACAAGGCAGCCTGAAGAGAGATTAAATATTTTCAAGCACTTTAAAAGAAGTCCAGTTGCTTTCAACTAGAGGTGTGCAATATAATGATACATATCAAATGAAGGAATAAAAATGTCAGTTGTTTCACATTCTGCTCTTTTGTTTATTTCACGGTGTTGCAAAAAACACTGCTTACTAGGGAAGTTCCTGGCCTCTACTTTACAAGTTGTTTTAACATTCAAATAGTGCGTGTGCATTCAAGAGCTATCTGAAACCATTAATCACATTGTCCAATAAACAAACTGTGTTTTAAACATCATGGCAACACTGCACACACACACACACAGTCAGGCTAGTTTACGGAGTGTGGCCAAGATTAGCAGTGCTAGCAGCGGTAGCGCTTCTTCTTCTTTGCAGGCTAATATTCGCACAGCTGTGCAGACTGTAGTTATACATCGCTTCAGCTGCATGGTTATAAGTCAGTTTACTCTGACACACAACTGCTCATTTTGTAATGACTTTTCACGAGAGTTGAAATATTTGAACATGTGTGAACACAGATTTACCTAATTGGAAAGACTTACGCTAACTGTATATAATTGTGCCATGCAACAATTTGCTCTGTGTTTGGCATGAATGCACCATAAGGGTTGACGCATTCAAATTCTGCTAAAAACACTGGCATACCCAGAACAATAATGTGAAATGGACGTATACAGAACATATATGCTAGCGTACTGCCGGCATTCACAACTTGAAGCCCATTTACACCACTCCCCTTAAACGCACCACAAAGGCAATTATTCAGCTGCTGTGCATTAGAAACATGTTTAATTCAACTGGATCATGTCAAATACATCTACAAATCGTACAAAAACATATTATAGGTTATTAATACCCTTTGGTTACGCTAGACATTATCTCCACGTATTTCGACATGAGTAACGTGAGTCTTCGATTGCATTAGGTACCTGTAACCAACGTTCTCTCTAAGCTGCGCGCTTGCGCAATCGCGCACTGCTCCCGCATCCTTCGCGCACAGCAAGTCTATACAGCGCACATGCGCGCAGCAAATCTATGCATGCAAGCACTCAGCTTAGAGGGAACATTACCTGTAACGTATGGGTGAGACGTAAGAGCCATATGCTGGCAAGCGTCGGAGGTTTTGTCCATGCTCAAAACTTTCCTGCAACCTCGCAGTACTACCACATAGACCGGCGTCATTATGTGTGCTCTTAATACATACAAAATGTCCCTAGAACGCAATTGACGTACTTGCAGTTTTTTTCCTATGCCGGCATACACTTGTTAAATCATCATGGTGTGACAGGGGCTTAACACTGGGAGTATACTGGTTTGTGGCTTGTGATTCCCCCCCCCAAGGTTGGGCTTGTGTTTCCCCCCACTTGCAAACCAGGGACCTTTCGCATGTGTGCAAACTACAACACTATGGAAGTCAATTAGCTTGAGGGTAAGGGTCTAATTTTTCTTTCACTTATAATTACTCAGTAGTAATTTTTGTTGAAAAACTTGTGAATAAAATGAAGACCGATATAACCCTACAGACCAGTCTAAATTGACCCCTGGATGTTGGAATTACTAGGAAAACTTGACTTTCAATCAGGCTGTTTGAGAAGAGGCATTATAGCAATACCTGTTTTGCATGTGTGTCCTACATAAGCTATCTTTGTAATAATTAATAGCCCTACCATCAATACAAATACATGTTCTGTAAAATACTGCAGTAAAAGCTTTACTTGTTTGAACTGTTTTTTCATTTCATTTACTTAACTGCGTTCTTTTTTCTACTTTTACGACCCATGTTAAAACCAGAATTATGTTTTGTCTTGTATATACACAGACATATATAAAATTACAAAGGGTTCATGAGCTTTTTCTATTTGAAAATGGCATGTGGTGATGGTGTACGCCTTACGTCATTGTGCTAAGATCTGACGGACTGATGACTCTGAGAGAAACTGAGTATATTTGATACTTCACAGAGCATACGTAATCAAAAACAACAAACTATGACCAGCACATTTCTCTCTCTCTCTCACCTCTCTCCATCGGTCAGATGGGGCAACAGACCAGCTCTGATGTCACGATATTACACATGTCAGAGCCTGGAGCTCAGCCACTCACAGCCCAGTGCTCAGCAGGATGGATTACATGGGCCCGCCCACTCCCACTGACACGCCATCTGCCATCGCAGCACCCGTGTACACTGTAAACACACACTCGAGCACGGGCTCGCAAGTATGCACATGCAGACACTTTTAATTTTCAAAGAGATGCTGACAAGATGTATAAGGTCACCGCCGGTCAAAGTGACTGCCTGGACCACAGAGCGGCAAGCTCGGATAGACAGGCAGGGCACGCAGATGTCATGGAAGTGACAGGAGGTAATAACGAGTCAGCATTCACTCAGATCACACTTCACTGCAGCACTTTTTCATCAGGGTGAAAAGCTCTTTACTTTCTCTCACATCTCTGAGTCCCGACTGTTAGATCAGTATCAAAACAGCTCAGGGGAAGTCAGAGAAGTTTCATTACCTGATTGTCCAAAGTAGCTCTGAACCACAGCTTGAAGCTTTATACTGCAACCCAAGTTTGAATGAACTGCTTCTTAAAACATGCAGGTACTCCTTTTCTGTCAAGTTTAGTGACATGTTTGATGATAAGTACTTGTACTGCTTTTTCTCCTCAACAGTTCCTAGACATCACCCGTCAACCATACATTTTCTCCTTTTTTGCAAAGACTTTCCTACAAGATTACCGTGACTTTTTGAGTGCCTTTCCAAGAGTTAAATAAGTAGATAAATGCCACTTTCATGTTTGTTTAGTTATAAAGTAACTCATACCACCTGCCAGCACGCTAGTGCTCATTTGTATGTTTTAGAAAAACAATTGGGCAAGGGTATAACCGTATATAGTACAAGAAGGGAAGACACTATATGAACCAAAGTATTGGGCCACCCACACATTACACCTAAAGGAGCTCTTATGACATCCCCTTCTAAATCCATGAATCCATTATCATTAATTTATGCAGCAATCACAGCTTTGACTCATCTGTTGAGGCTTTCTACAAGATTTTGGATTGCATCTGTGAGAATTTTTGCCCATTCATCCAGAAGACACTTGTGAGGTCAGATACTGATGTTGGACAAGAGGGCCTGGCTCACAAGCTCTGCTGTAGTTCATCCCAAAGATTCAGTGGGATTGAGGTCAGGGCTCTATGGAGCTAGCTTTGTTCACTGGGACAAAGTTATGCTGAAAGAGGAAAGGGACTTCCCCAAACTGTTCCCACAAACTTGGAAGCATTTAATAGTCTGAAATGTCTTGGTAAGGAAGTGTTCCTTTCACTGGAACTAAGGGGCCTAGGCCAACCCTAGAAAAACAGCCCCATAGCATTATCTCTCCTCCACCAAACATTGCAGTTGGTACAATACAATGACGGAGGTAACATCCGCGTGGTATTCACCAAACCCAACCTTGCCCATCAGACTGCCAGAAAGAGATTAGTTACTCCAAACAATATGTTTCCACTGGTCCAGAGTCCAGTGGTGGTGTGCCTTTGCAACAACATCACCAAGCACATTGACATTGTGCTTGGTGATGTAAGGCTTCCACGCAGCTGCATAGCCATGGAAACTCATACCATGAAGTTCCCAGCACAAAGTTTTGGTGCTGATGTTAATGCCATTAGAAGTTTGAAACTCTGCACTTACTGAGTCAGCAGAGTGTTGGCAACATTTACACACCATGCACCGCATTACACTGTGACCCTGATCTGTAACATTACATGGTTTGCTGTTTTGTGGCTGAGTTGCTATAATTCCTAAACACTTCCACTTTGCAATAATACCAAATACAGTCGATGGTAAAATACCTATGAGAGAACAAACCTCACAAACCAACTTGTTGCAACAGTAGCATTTTATTATAGTACCACACTGGAATTCAGCAGGCTCTTTAGAATGACTTATACTTTCACAAATGTTTATAAAGGCAGACTACATGGCTAGCTGATGGCTTTTATGCATATTTGGCAGTGAGACTGAATGAAACATGAAAATTCGGTGATTAAGAGCTGTGGCCCAGGACTTATGTCCATATAGTGTAGCTCTGAGTCTAAAAAGCAAAGTCACTACAGGAGTGCCTTAAACTTGCATTCTTTCTAATAGCCATCAAGTGGGCATGTCTTCTAGCTGAAAAAAGAATCCCTGTCATGGAAAAGTTCATAGGAGAAAGACCTCAATTGATTTATGACTTCAGTAAAAAAAATTTCTTGATAAGTTTATGGTCTCAAACACTGGTTAAAATCTTGATACACCATAATACACAATCATAATGTTCATTTAATAAAATTTGATTCTGTTAAGAATGACATTTATGCATAAGCAGGGACTGTTTCTCAGGCCAATCCTCCAAAGTTTGCACATCTGTTTCCAAAAACCAAAGATGTCCATGACTAAAATACTCAAGCTGAGGCATTAAAATGAGAGTCCAAAACAACAGAGTACATCTTTGATATATAGGCTATGGGCAAAAGGTAGTCTAACCACCATGGCCAAATTCATCTAATAAATAAATGCATTTAAATTTAACAGAAAGTGTTTTAAAGATCATAGATGTCAGTGTGAAAACATGGCACGTCAATTCATTAAGAAAATAATGATCACTATACATTCTCCTTAAAAGCAAAAGTTCCCTAGTTTGATTCCAGGTGGGGACACAAGCCCCTCTCACCATGGAGGGTTGTGTCAGGAAGGGCATCCAGCATAAAACCTCTAGCAAATTACCAATGTGGATTAATCTGCTATGGCGACCCCTTGGGGAGAAAACAAGGGAGCAGCAGACGGTACATTTTCATATACTCTTAATTTTTATTAGAAATTCTTGTTATATTTCTTATGGTCCACATATTTCTGTTCACAGTTACAACAGAATCTGCCCATAACTGGATTTTTTTTTCTCACCATTTCTGGTCTTCATTCTAAGCTATCAGGCTCCTATGTGTGTTACACAAATATGAGAGCGGCATTGATTTCCTCATCTAACAGAAAGACAAAAACAAAACGACACTTTTTTGAATTTGAGTGATTTAAAGCACAAATTGGGGCTTGAAAGAACAACCCTTGAAAGAACAAAACTTACTAAAGAGACAGAGGTTAGTGATTTAAAGTCAACAATGAATAAAAAGACATCAAAAAGAATGAAAAAGGGACAAACAAAAGATGATAATCAAAGGAACAATTAAAAAAAAAGAAGTAACAAAGAAATAAACAATGGAAGAAAGAATTAAGTAAGTAAACAAAACACCCCCTTACATGATAAACGGAGGCTGGCTCTCTGGGAGGTGATTCTCTCTGATTTGTCTGAAGGACGTAGTGGGAGGGACTTTGACTGTGGTGGCTCCGTCTCTTGGCGCGCTTGGCCGTGTCGTTGGACCGTTTACCTGGACGAGCTGTGTGGGAGGAGTAATCTTCACTGCCGGTCCGCTCGTCCCCACCAGACAGTCCCACATAACGCATCAGCGAGGCTTCTGCAAAACACAGTCACACCAGCCAATGAAAGCTCCACCTGTAACTGCATAACCCACATTTGACTTTAATGCATCATTCTGCAGTTTTCATCTCCTGTTTGTACTTTTTCCAGTCTGTCTTCATTAGTGCTGTGTCTGATGATATGAGGGTTTCTGGGTTAATTAGAGACTAAATTTAAAAAAATATATAAATAAAACACTGCAGTAAAATTCACGTCATCTAGATTCATCAAAATTAGGGCAGTAGAGTTTGAGATTAAAAAAGGAACTTTTAAAGATTATTGCCTTTAATCACAGAATCATTACTGCCTTAATCAGCTATCATGGATACATCTAAATAGTGCAAAAACTTTTGAAGCATACAGTTTTGATACCCTGTGCGGTTAATTAGTGTTGACTGCAGTGGAAAAGTCTGTATCACGTTTGATTGCCTGAAAAACAAAATAGGTAATTTGGGATGCCTTTCCAAATAAAGCAAAACCATGCAACAAAGAGGTAATTTTGAGGATGCAATGTCTCCAGTGTTTTAGTCGATTTAAACAGCTAAGACTAATAGATTAAGATCAAGAAAAGATCACGGCTGTTGTTGAACAAAAGCGGCCATTTAGCTGCGGTTGACAAGAAGGCCTACATCAGCACATCAGTAAGGTACAGACATAAATTCCCTTTAGGCAGCTTCAGTTGGCTCAGACACTTATTCCAAAGCTACACGACTTCACTTTAGTTAAGGTATGATGTGGAGTTTTTGTGTTTTTGTGTGAAGATGCAAAGACACTTATCCTGCAGCCAGTTTCACACTCTGCTTCTAAGCAATGTGCCCACAAAGGAAGCGAAGAAGGAAAGTGTTAGCCAGCACTGAAAGGGGCAGCAAACCAATTAATTGTGAGACTCCACAGTAATTACATTTCAAGGGAAATGATGATACTTCAAAAAAAAAAAAAACCTGCACAAATAATACAGATCTAACTTATCTTTGTACCATTCTTCACAATTACACTCATATTCACTGCATTGGATTTTGATTAGGGGGTATATTTTTATCTCAAACCAAGAGTGGTCCTTCAGTTGAGAACAAAAATTCTTGTTTTCTTTACCAGATATTGCACTGCTCTCCCACATAATTCAAATAGTCTGTGCATGCGTGCACATTTCCTCTGTTCTTGCTCCAAACTGCACCTCTGCACTCAGATGTGCAGCAGCTTGGACTCATTTCCTGTGTGATATCCACCCTCCCTGCACTCAGTTTGCTTGTGGAACTTCTGCTTTCTGATATTTTTGCAACAGGTGATGACCTGATAGCCGAGTGGGTAGGATGCATACCAAATGGGTGCAAATTTTCCAGAAGCAGTGGTAAGCAGCAAGTCCCTGGTTTGATTCCCTTGCTGAACTGCAGGCTTCTGTATTTCGTAGATGTGGCATAGGTATAAACATATGGCAGACATGCTAAAGGTTGTCCCAACCATGCCTCCAAAGAACTATTCAATTGCCAAACTGAGAAACATACAGGCCTATTATCTTGTTCCACTGGCACATGTGCACCATTAAGTTTCAGAAGGTTTCAGCTGCATGGTGACAGGCATATCTGCTTAATAAAGCTTATTCTGAGGCAACGTCCCCAAACTTTTGAAGTGGTATTTCATCTGATTTTACTGGTGAAATGTTATTTCCAGTAATATATCATTAATTACTATTTTACTATATCATTAATTTATGCAGCAATCATAGCTTTGACACATCTGTTGAGGCTTTCTACGAGATTTTGGATTGCACCTGTGAGATTTTGGATTGCACCTGTGAGAATTTTTGCCCATTCATCCAGAAGACATTTGTGAGGACAGATACTGATGTTGGACAAGAGGGCCTGGCTCACAAGCTCTGCTGTAGTTCATCCCAAAGGTTCAGTGGGATTGAGGTCAGGGCTCTGTCAAGTTCAGCCACAACAAACTCATCCAACCATGCCTCTATGGAGCTAGCTTTGTTCACTAGGACACAGTTATGCTGAAAGAGGAAAGGGACTTCCCCAAACTGTTCCCACAAAGTTGGAAGCATTGAATAGTCTGAAATGTCTTAGTAAGTAAGAGTTCCTTTCACTGGAACTAAGGGGCCTAGGCCAACCCTAGAAAAACAGCCCCATAGCATTATCTCTCCTCCACCAAACATTGCAGTTATATGGAGTAAGGAGACCTCCCTTTGTAGCTAGTAGCAGCATGCATGATACCACTCCAGCTGATGCTTGGCATTGAGCTTGGTGATGCAAGGCAAGCCCATGCCATGAAGCTCCCAGTGCACAATTTTTATGCTGATGTTAATGCAAGAGGAGTTAAGGAACTCTCCAGTTACTGAGTCAGCAGAGCGTTGGTGACTTTTTCAGCTTTTTTTGCGCAATCACAGCACACATTTTAATTAACTCTTTTAATTTGTAAAACTCTATTTTCACTTTGAGATGACAGAACATTTTTTGCAAATTCTTGTCAAAAAGCCAAATTACAGTATATTGACCATGATTTAATTTATTAAAGCAATAAAAGGGTGAAACATCCAAGTGGGGTGAATGCTTTATAGGTATTCTATATGACTGGTTGTTTTAATAACAGTTCTTTAGTTTCTGGTATCTTTCTGACTTGTTTTAACATGCTATCATTCAGCCCCTTCTTAACAAGCTCAATTTGGATCCCCATCACTCAATAATTAGAGACCAATTTTGAAGAAAGTAATTTCAACTCAATAGTTTTTAAGAGCAGTAATAACATGTTTAATATTTTTCAGTCAGGTTTTAAAGCTTACCACCACACAGAGATTGCCCTCTTGAAGGTTACCAATGACTTGCTTTTAACAGCTGTTAGAGGTGACTGCTCAGTTTTAGTGCTTTTAGATTTAAGTGCTGCCTTTGACACAGTCAACCACTCTATTGTCCCACACCGTCTAGAATCCTGGGTTGGTATTAAAAGATCTGCTTTACATCTTCTGCATTCTTATCTCTCTAACAGAACGTTTTCTCCGGCCATAGCTAATGCTTCCTCCCATGTTGCCCACTTTAACTGTGACATTCCTCAAGGCCCCATCTTCGGCTCACTTTTGTTTTCAATATACATGTTTGCTCTCAGACAGACCATTCATAACTGTAATATCACCCACCACTGCTATGTAGAAGACATGTCCCTCTGGCATCCAACAGCCCCAGTAATAGTTGCAGTAGCCAAGCAACTGTGCTCATAACTTGGGAGTGCTTTTTAATACTGCACTCAGTGCTCAAGTAAAACTGTTGTCCTGTCCTGTTTCTTTCAGATTTAAAAAACAAAAAACCAGGATTAGATCATTCTTGCTTGCTGATGATTTACACAGGGTCATAAATGCATTGATTTTTTCCCCACCTTGATTACTGCAATGCCCTTTATACTGGCATCAGTCAGAGCTCATGTCACCAACTCCAGCTGATCCAGAACGCTGCTACCTGGGTTTTAACTGCAACCCAGAAATATAGGGACATTACTCCAGTACTAGTAAAGTTACACTGGCTGCCTGTGAAATTTTAAAATCTTACCAGTGATTATTAAAGCATTAAATGGCCTTGCTCCAGTGTGCATTAAAGTCTTATTAACCCCTTATGTGCCTGGGCATTTACACAGATGGGGCTCTGCTGGTTATTCCAAGGTCTCAGCCGGCAAACAAAGGTGACAAAGCTTTTGCTGTTAGAGCTCCTAAACTGTGGAACAGTCTGTCCATTGTGATCAGAATGGCAATTTCTCTATTGTCTCTTCTTACAACATTTTATTACTGAAAAGATTTCATGAATGTTAGATAGATGTCAGTGCTTTTATTTTTATTTAAGTTTTTAGGTTTTTTTAATTCAGTTACATTTTTCAATCATTACCTTTTTAAATAACCTTAATAATTTATTTGATTTTTAATATGATATAAATGTATTTCTGTGAAGCAAGTTGTTCTTTATACTACAAGTGCTACTGGAGTTTTATCCTCTTCACATTTTATGCTCCTCTTCCTGTACCTTGGAAGTAGGTGGAGTTGTGCCAGAAACCTCTACTCTGAAGCCAAATTCCTTGACACTATAATTCTGTTTTATAGTGAGTTCATCTGCTTGATTCCATCCATCCATTTTCTTCCACTTATCCTTTTCAGGGTCACAGGGGGCGCTGGAACCTATGCCAGCTGCAATGGGGTGAGATGTGGGGTATACCCTAGACAAGTTGCCAGTTTATTACAGGGCTAGCACAGTCAGACTGACAACCATTCAAATTTACAGCCAATCTAGGATTGCCAGTTAATCTAACCCTGCATGTCTTTGGAATGTGGGAGGAAGCTGGAGTATCTGGAGAGAACCCATGCAGGCACAGGGAGAACAAACACCACACAGAAGAGCCCCAGTGGGGCAGTGGACATGAACACAGGACCTTCTTGCTGTGAGGCACCAGTGCTAACCACTGTATCACCACGCCGTCCTGCCTGATTCAGGTGTGCACGATTTTATATGACTGTTTCATTTATTCCCACCACACTTTTCCATCTTTTGTTGTAACTTCTCTCCACTTCTCCACCTAAACTCAGGAGCAAACTCAGGTTTTCTCCACCTCTCTTTTCGCTCTCTGCGGTTCCCACCCTCCTGTCCTCCCTTGGTTGCTAGGCAGCGGCCGGAGGAAAGTGAGACACCGAGAAGAGCTGCTGTCAGCGTTGCCATGGCAACAGTGTGAGTGATTCAGGTGGAGGTCAGGGAGAATAGGCTTTTTTTTTGGTTTCTACCTCTTCCCCCTCCCTTCCTCTTTTCCTCTCTTTCTATTCTTCCTCCTTTCACGGCTGCATTTCATTTTCTCTCCCTTTGTGGAGACTGTCTACCTTTTTTTCCCCTCCTTCTTATGTCTTTATCATCCCCTCTTATTCCTCTGTGATGCTAATCACAGGGAGAATTAGAAAAAGGGATGGAGGTGCATTGATCTGCACACACACATTGATCTCTTTATAATTCATAGGGACAGGAACGCTTAACAAATATCTAACAGGCTCTTCAGGAGACACATATGCACCCCACACGCCGGCACTCACCTCTGCGGCTTTCTCTGTTAAGCTTGGCTGGGTCTTCATAATCGCCCACCCAGTTACACTCCACAGGCATGGAGATCGGCCTCAGCCTGCCTACAAGTGTACACACACAATCACAAAGCTTAATGTTAGCAAAGCAGATGGATCGATCAATAAAAACTTATGCTGTGCATCCAAAGATTTTAAATTGTTGAGCAAATTTTCACAGTTTCCAAAAAAAGGCTGAATGTTGGTGTAATTTGGATAAAATGACTAAAAGGACAAAATGGAGATTTAATGAAGAGTTGCAATGAGCAGATATTCTCAGACAGCATAAAATAAGGAAATTTCAACAACCATCAAGCTGCCTTACTACACTACATGAACTAAAGTATTGGGCCACCTACACATTACACCTACAAGAGCTTTTATGCCTTCACAATCTAGATCCATAGGCATTAATATGGAGTTGCTCCCCCTTTGGAGCTATAACAGCTTTCACTCTTCTGGGAAGGCTTTCTACAAGATTTTGAGTGTTTCTGTGAGAATTTTGTGAGGTCAAACAATGATGTTGGACAAGAGGGTCTGGCTTCCAATCTCCACTGTAGCTCATCCCAGAGGTGTTGGATGCCTTTTATGCGCTAAGTATCTCAGCGCCTGCGACCCTGCTCTGTAAGTTTACGTGGTCTACCACTTCGTGGCTGAGTTGCTGTACTTCCTACATGTAAATGCTTCTGCTTTGCAATTATACCACTTACAGTTGATGGTGGAATATCTAGGAGGGAAGAAATGTCACAAACTGACTTGCCATGTTGGCGTCCTATTTCAATACAACACTCTCAATCAGTGAGCTCTTTTGAATGATCCATTTGTTCACAAATGTTTGTAAAGGCAGACTGCAAGATTAGGTGCTTAATTTGATACATGCCTGGCAATGGGACTGAATGAAGCTCCTCAATTCAGAAATTAAGAGACTATACACTATGCACTATATGGACTTTTATCCATATAGTGTATTTCACCTGCTCAGTAACAGGCTCGATTGCTCTCTGCTGGGTCTGCAGTTAGCTTCATACTCATATGATTATTTTTTTAAAGTGGCTCAATTCAGCAGCATGAGATTGCACTCAGTTCCCTCTCTTTTTGTTTCTCTCTCACATAAGCACTCAATCATGATAAGAGCGAACCGTATGTAGGTGTGGTGCAGTACACGGGCTCCTCCTCTTCTCGCCGGCGAGACTCTTGATCCAGGAAGGAGTTCGGTGACTCAGAGCGCTTAGCAGCGCTGACGCCACCATGGTTACGAGATGCCTCATCTCCAGACAAGGCTCCTGTCTCATCTCTATAGCAACAGCAGAGGCAGATGCTTAACTAATGTACGTCAATTTCAGAGCTCAGCTTTAATATCACCTGTTTCCCCTTTTTTTCTCTTATTTTAAGCAGTTTAGAAGTCTAACTACCTGGGTGTGTAGGGTTCAGCGGGTGGAGGGGGGATGTAAAGGTCCTGGAGGGCGGAGTTCTTGGTGGGTGTGCCTGAAGGCGTGGCCGAACTGCTGCCTGGGCTTCTGGTTGGCTGCAAAAAGTTGAGGAAGTTACAATAATATTGTTGTTGTTGTTACTGTTTTGTTTTTATTTTTTTATTTTTCTGGCATCTTAAATGTTTTGTTTACAGCATTGTGCAAAAGTCACAAGCCACCTCTCATTTGTATTTTATTAGGAAAATGGGAAATAGGTGCAACAGTTTACTAAACCATGCAAACACAAGTCATAATACAAAAACGGAGATTGTACAATTCTAACAAGCTTGAAAGTCAGTATTAGTTAAGACCAGCTATATTCTTCAGCACGTCTGAATTCTCTTAAGAAAACTGCCCTGTCATTTCTTTCAGTACTCTTCAAAAACAGTTCTCCATTCATTTTTAAAGACATTCCAGTGCTTTTCTTTGGATGTTGGCTGTCTTTTGTTTCACTCTCTGTCAACATGATTCCACACTGGTTCAATAATGTTGAGGTCTGGGCTCTGGGAATGCCAATCCATGACTGACAGTGTTCCACTGTATGTGTGTGGGTGTCTTTTTCTATCTAGATGGACGTTTACTCCAATGGCAGTGTGTTTTGATGATTGTCATCCAGAAAAATTAAGCTGGTGCCAATCAGACGCTATCCTAATAGTAGTGCATGGTGGATCAAAATTTGATATTAATTCCGTAATTCCATCAATTTTGACAAGATTTCCAACACCAATGGCTGAAAAGAAGCCTTAAACCATGAGAGAGCCTCCACTGTGTTTTACAGATGACTGTAAACACTTGGTGTTGTACCTCTCTCCTGACCCCTTCTGTACATACTGACAACTGCTGTATTTTTTTTTTTCTTAAGGGCATGACTTTCAGATATTTTTCATTTGCTGTAGATATTTTTTTTTAGGCCTGACACTTCTTCTTTTGTCCTCCACTTATCCAGTTTCTTCATATTTTTTTAAGGCACATCATGACAAGATATGGCACATTTTCAGGTAACAGCGCTTTCGGAATCACCTTATTTCACGCAAAAACACTATTTTATGACTGTCAAACTGTGTTGTCTATGGCATTTTTCATAGGTTCAACTGAAGAAATTTGAACAAATTACATGTTTTTACAACTGGCTGCTAGTAACAAAGTGCCTGAAAATACAATCTGAAATTGGTCCATTGCTAAGTTGTCTGTTATGCGTAAGGACAACACTGATTCATCCCTTGTGTTAGGTCTTAGGTAGTCGGTAAACAAACAAACAAAAACAGTCCTCTGAAAATGGTCAGGTTCAAGGACTGCACTGAAAATTTGTGAAAAAGCAGCAAAACTCCAAAGGCAAACTGTGAAAGACCTCCAGAAAACCTGAAGAACTCTTGCTCAGTACCATTTTAAAAGAGAACAAGAAAGTGGAAATATAAAGAAATGAGTGATGTTTCAAGACTTTTGCACAGTCTAAGTCATATTTTAGAACCTGTATTTGTAAAACAAATGTCTACAGTGTAGACGCAAACCACACTCAAGGCAGAGCTATTCACTGTTGAATGATTCAACAAATTCAAGAAACTGAACACAAAAACAGAAAAGACAGCTATGCCATGGAAATAAGGGCAATTTATTGCTTTTCAAATCTCTTTGAGATTTTTTTATTTTTGGAATAAAAGCAGCACTCAACTATACATTCCACTTAGAGTTACAAACTGTTATTCGTTCAAGGATAAACAGAATCTGGCCAAGAGAAGGTTGAAACCAATAGTAAATGGCCATGGTCTGCAGGCCGTCAGGAGGAAATAGATTACAAATGGGTGCAATTATGGGGAGAAAAATCACTGCACTGGTTCATTAATACTTATGAATTAGTGCATGGTCAACTTGTGCACATCTGTCAAGGCACCATGCATGCTAAACAATACATAAAGGCTTTGGAGAAATGCATAAGGGCATCAATTCTTTTTCAGAAAAGGCCTTGCTTATTACAGCAAGCCAATGCCAAAACCTATTCTGTATGTATTCCAAGAGCATGACTCTGTAAATAAACAATAACAACAAACTAACAATGACAATGTTTTTTTGAACTAAGGTAAGCAATGTTCCCTCTAAGCTGCACGCTCGCGCAATCGCATAGTGCCTCCGTGCACAGCCAATCTATGCAGCGCATATGCACGCGCGCAGCTTAGAGGGAACGTTGAAGGTAAGACATACTTTGTGATTTTGCGATTTTTTTTCGGCTAGTCTTTGGCTGCTAGCTCACTGAGTTTTGGTGGTGCAGTGATGAGCTTGTTCATTCACATCTTCATGAGCCGAATTTTGTCCTTGCTCACATGAACATGCAGAACCTCGACTACTAAGTGATAATCAGATATTGAAATTGCAGTAGTGCAGTGACCATTCAGAGTTGTGTTGAAAAATAAGAGCTTTATTGACAGGTGAGCAGGGGAAAGAAATCAAACAAATTTCTTCAATTTTTGTGAAAACTCCATAAGCTTCCATTAGGACTGAAAGCGCTATTGGACAGAGGGACCACTTACTAGTTAAGACAAAATTAAACAAAATCAGTATATCTTCCTTCTAGTATGGCAGTAAGCACAATGGCAACTAAGTTTAGTTACTGGGTACTTTTTAATCTCCATGTAAAGTGCTCACTGAGTCCCCATAGTTTACTGCATACCAAGCAGCAATAGCCAAAACTACAAGAATAAGACCAAAGCTGTGACAATTTTCCTCCTCTCTGTCTAGATAATCAGTGATAATTATAGAGATATAGTTCTAAATTGTAGGAGCTGTGGGAATGTGGCCAGAGGGCTCCATCAGTTTTCTTTTCCCATTCAGTCCGGGGTGTTTCATCTGGCAAACAAAACCATGCTGAGCCACTGCTCCCTGACCTAATTACACGCTTTAGCTCCAGTCGTTCAGGAGAGGGAATGCTGTGGGGAATTATGTGGGCCAGTACAGTGCTTTAATAAAGGCTATAAAAGGTAGAGTTGGTCCCACCTGCAAAGCCAGAGGTTTCCAGCGCATGTTCTTCAGCAGTGCAGGGGCGGAGCTGAGTGTGCTCTGTGGACGCTTCTTCAGGGTCAGGGACACGACGCCTTTATCTGCCCTCAGCGAGCCGACCAGGTTACGTAACTGCCAGCCCACCTGTGAATGAGAGAGGGGACTAAGTGATAGAGAATAAAGTGACTTGCAGAAAAAATGTCATCCTCGGTATAAAGAAGAAAACAATCACACTCTGATTTATACAGTAAGTAGCATTCATATATTCATATACAGCTTGAAGTTTGAATGCTGTCCATGTCGTGATTGGATCTCTCTTGTTGAGCCTTCTGTGCAAGGCAAGTAGGTGTGGAGGTGGTAAGTCTATCTATAGAGCTTTCATGTGATGTAACCTGCCCTCAATTTGAAAACAAATGCATGTTATCACAAATCTTTTTTTTTCTCCATTTTTACCTACTATTTTCACAAACCCACACCAGCACTCCTTTATGAACAAAAACATACAAAGGTAAACAAAAATAAAAACGGCAGCGGCGATATGGGTTAGCTTCCACTCACTGCAGTTACTGAAGTGACCTGAGATCTGATCATAATGCAAGAGGAGTTGTGAAGGTTAGGGGATCTGATTACAGCAGTTGCAATGCATGCTGCTTGCAATTGCACCTTGTAAATGAAGGGCATGGCCCACAACTGAGATATAAACAAGAGGATGTTTCATGATCAAAACACAAAACACAAAACAGGAACATGTTTTAAGTGACTCATAAAATCAGGTGTGGTTTAAGCTCTTAATTTCAATAGCAGTGGATATAAACTAAAACTTCCAAAGTTGATTCTGTTCATCTGAACGTAAAGTTTCCGTGGGAGAAACGTTTCATCACTCATCCAAGTATAAACTAAACTCATTTTTTTATACAAATCTTTTTCTGACGCTACTGGAGCAGTTACCAGTAGGGGGCAACAGAAACATGCCATCCTGATATTTTTTTTGTGTTTCTGGTCACTTGACGTACAATTTGAACTCTCGTTTTTAGCTCTGTTTCTGTTCTCAACCATCTCCCAGTAAAAACAGATATGTCCTTAGATGCTTGCTTCAGAATGTTCAGTCACTAGCAACAAATCACCTCTATCTGCTTTTTTATTTCGCTAACATTGACCCTTACCAAACTGTAAAGTGCTTCACATATGAATTCACATGTGTGATTTGGCACAGACTTCATGCCAAATGCTCTTCTTGACACAACCCTATCATTTATCGAGGCTTGGGACAAGCATCTGGAGTACATTGGCTTGTGACCCCCAGGACTGGCCTTTAGTGCCTCCCCAGGTGAGGACAAAAGTCCTTCCCATCATAGAGGATTGCATCAGGAAGGGCATCTGGCATAAAACCTCTGCCAAATTACTGATGTCAATTACTTTGCAGTGGTGACCCCTTGAGGAAGAATACAAGGGAACAGCTGAAGATGCATTTTAGCAGTTTTAAAGGTTTGTTTACTGTCATGCTACACAGAATGAGGACCCATATGCAGGGCACAGCTAGACTGAAACAAAAGGTGAGCATCTTTGTTTGGCTGCTGTTCAGTTCAATAAGTAACAAAATCACAGCTGTAGTAGCTCATCAGGCTCACGATTATCACAGCTCACAGGTTATTGTAACATTTAGAGTACAGAAAGAAAGTGGCAGGATTTTTTATCACTGGTTGGTAATATTGTGCAAACGAATGCGAAGTTAAACCCAATGAGAAGTCACAGAGGCTCACAAACAGTCATATCCAGGATGACATCCTGCCCTAGTTCTAGACCAGTTGTAACCTAGCACAAGGCATTATTATGTCATAAAAAATGATGATCATGATGGCATTTATGCATAGATGGCAGGATGGAACACTCACTTTATGAACCTTACAATCCAGATCAATACTCTTAGGAGTAGAGATTCTTGTGAAAATGAAAAAAAATGCCTGTAAATGACAACTGTGACCTTGATCTTGAGCACAATCTGGTTGAAGACCCATTCAGTGATCACTGTTTGCAAGGTTTACTAAAATCTGAACAATACTGTAGGAGTAGCAATTCTTGTGAATTTTGAGCAGATGGCAGGAGCTCGTCAATCCTGTGGCTGGATCAGCTAACCACCAGAGGGAAAAATCCCAAAATCAAAACCAACAAAAAGAAGAATGAGTTATTCAGGAAACCAGGGGGCCTAACGGGGATTAAATGTATGAAAGGGATTGACTGGGGATGAGAAACAAACAAGACACAGGCGAAAGTAATAAAACACAGGAGAAGACAGTCAGAAAAACAGGAAGTAAAAACCAAAATAAGACACATACGAAAACTATCAGTGGAAAACTGGGTATATCTAAAAGACAAATTAATTACAGCAGGACAGGAACACTAACACACACAAAGACAAGAGGACATAAAAGGCACAAACACAAGGGCAAGACAGAGAGAAAAGACTGGAAACACTGCAGAGACTAGAATAATAATAAAAGTAACCAAAACTCATTAATAGAACAAGAACTAAAAATCAACATCATATTACAAAAAAAAACCCAAGACCATGACAGCTTATGTCTGTGAATCCGTAAAAATAGGTGTAAATTTTTAATATATATTTAATATATACTTTTTTCCTGAATAAACCCAAAAATAATTGAGTATAAGAGCACGCACCCCCCACACACCATAAGAAACCCACCACAGTCTGATGATTGACTTGAATGACTTCATCTCCTGCATGGATCTTCTTACAGCGGTCAGCCGGAGACTATAGAAGCACAGAAGACAAAGAGAGAGGTAAAACAAAGAGATAACTATGAATTCATCTATGGATCCCTGGCTACCACTGTTGGGAAGTTTCTCAATAAACTATACTTAAAAAAGCTACACTATAGCAGCAAGGGGAAGCCTCACAGAGTCATTGATATGGAATCAGTTATGTTGTTATGAATACAAATGTCAGATTTACAGATATTCTGTACAATAACTGGGCTTCTCCACCACTGGATTAGGTAGAAAATCTGCAGTTCACTCAGCCAATTTGTGAAAAATGGGACTGTAATAAACCTCTCACCCCCTCTGTAGTTCCTGTGATGACATGGAGTCCATCGTAGGTTGACTTTATGTACATTCCCTGATTGACAGAAGAAAGGACAAATAATGGAAATATGTCAAGTATTGCATGATATTTGTAAAATGTTGGACCATACGTACTGTTTAAGAGTTTTTCTTTGTTTATAAAATGCAAAAACAGTTCTTACAGAGCCAGATAGTTTGTTCAGAGTATTTGTGCTGCTAAATAAATAAATGAACAAAAAATCATCCCTCTGAGCTCAAACCAGATGGAGTGGTGTGTCGCAGCAGAATGTCGTGGTAGCCATGGTGGTTAACTGTGTCCTTGAATTCTGAATTAATCTCCAACGGTGTTGCCAGCAGAGCTTCCCACCCACCATCCCTGCGACTCCCCCATGCTGTAGATATCCCTTCACGAGTCTCAAAAACTATACTCCACTGAAATTCTATCCATCTTGGAGTTTCTAAACCCAAGCAGAAATCCATATACACAACTGATCCTTGCTGAGAATAGGATAAAAAGACCTATCCTAGTGACAATGCTTGAGGTTTTCCTCAGAGGTAGTTACCGTACAGAAGTTCAGTCTCCCCCCAACAACTAATGTTGAGGTCTGAGCTGCTTGAACTCTGGGATGTATTGATGTGGGCTCTAATCAAAGATGCCATTAACTAGTGATTTTTGAGGCTGGCAACTCTGATGAACATCTCTGCAGCACAGGGAACTCTGTCTTCTTTTTCCTGGAATGGTGCCAGTTCTGTCACAATGTTTGATGGTTTTTGTGACTTTAAAACCTCTTAAAACTTTGTGAACTAATTGACCATTTAAGTCATGAGAAAGAAAGTTTTCACAGGACTCTGTGCAGTCATGTCAAACACTAAGTACACTCGATGATTGAGTAGTTTTTAAACTATATTCAGCAGTAATATCTTGAAGTAATTGTTTTCTGTATGACTTTATCATTCTCCCACGTTGTTGTGGAAGACTTCTGGCCCACTCATCTTGAAAATGTTGCTTCAGTTGTTTGAAATTTGTGGGAATTCGTTTATGCAAAGCTCTCTCAAGGTTCTGCCACAGCATTTCACTCAGGTTGAGGTCTGGGCTTTGACTGAACAAATAAAACACATTGATTCTTTTTCAGTTATTCTGTTGCAGATTTGCTGCCGTGGTTGGGATGATTGTCTGAATTGTTTGTTCAGATGCAGCTTTGCAAACCTACGCTTTGCTGCCATGTTCATTTTATAGCCTTTCTTCTGGCAATCCTTCCAAAAACCTCATGCTTGTTCAGTTTTTTCCATCCATCCATCCATCCATCCATCCATCTTCTTCTGTTTATCTAGTTCAGGTTGTAGGGGGTGCTGGAGCCTGTCCAAGATGTCATAGGGTGAATGTCTAATATGGAGACATAGCATTGTATGGGCGATGTAAAGTATTGTAGACCAAAGCACCAGTGTTGAAGTTCCCATCTACGATGACTTTGTGACCCAACCAGGTAACCCATGCTAGCTAAGCGAGCTGTGGGTTACTGGTTTTTGACTGACACCATTACAAGTTGTGCAAGCTGATCACCATCTGTTATTTCCACTTATTTGTTTTTTTAGAGGTTTCAAATGGACCTGCATCATTTAGGACCCTCAGCCTTCTGGATTTATCTGCTTTAAAACCAAAATAATACCAAATCTTTGCGCATGCACACTTCAAAGACTAAGCTGGCAATTTCTGAATTTTAGAATGATTCTGGTGAGTTGGGAAGTTTTAAAATATCGCCCAACCATACAGGTTTCCTTCAAACTGTACGTCTTGTAGAGCTCCTGTTCATTGGGTTGGAGCTGTTGAAGCAGCACAAAAAGCCCCAATAGGAAAGGTAAAAATTGAATACCTAATGTATTTCAATAATGTGTTCTCAGATTTTCTGTTCTATTTAATCCAGACCAATAAATATAGTTTTTTTTTAATTGCTAAATTACAAATTACCCATTCTCAGCTCTTACCTCTCAAGTATAATTTTTTGTGTGTAATGGAAGGTCTTTCATGCATGCATGCCTGTTTGTTCAAATGAATTAATATATTAAGCAGCTTGTTTCAGGAAAGCAGAAAATAGGCACAGCACGGCATCATGTGATATAGTTTGCATGTTATTTCTAATTTTTTTTATGTTGATGATTTTATGTTTAAAAGAAACCCAGTTCCTATGCTATTTCTTCTTTATCTATCTAAGCTTAGAAAGGCCACTTTCAATATGATAAAGATTTACATATGAAAGAAACAAACAGAAGGTGGGATTTCAAGATGTATTAAACCCAGCCAGACAAACAGAGTGATTACCAGGCCTTCAGAGGGTTTGATGTTGGTGAGGTGAACCAGCTCGAGGTGGGCTGACTGAGAAACCAGCGGGTCCGATGACACACACACAATGTGCTCACACACCTCTGACAGAGTCTTACACTACAGAGAAGGAGAATAAAACACAGACAAGCATGGCTTTTATTGAGGAAACAAAGAACAACCCATGTCTTCTAGCTGTCAAAATTAGGCTGCCTTTCATAGCCTTACACCTCAGAGGCTTCTGTCGCTGTTACTTTTTTATTCAAACTTTACTCAGAAAAATAAACGAGTGACTGTTTCAGCAGATCTAAACTCCTCATCTACACCAAGGGAAAATGAAGCTGCCAGCACAAATATGGTTTAAATAGTATTTTCTTTTATTTCAGTAATTAATGCTATTTATTTATTTGACATGCTTATTACATTTTTGCTTGTACAAAATTGGGCAAAACCATGTGCACTTGAGGGATGCAGGCACAACAAAGGCCAAGAGCTACAATCTCTTTGTTCATTTATTTGCCAGCTTGCAGCAGATAAATAAACAGCCCGTGTGCATTACATCCCCGCAGTGCTTCAGTGGTCTTTTGATTTTGAGTCTGATTAAGGCTTGATTTCGAGCAAAGGGTCGGCTCACATTAATCACAAAGATAGTTTTGGCTTTACTTTCTAGATATCTGTAAAATAATTGTCTCCAACAAAACATAATGGAGAATATTGTGGTGCTCATAGCACTGAAAAATTGCAGCTTAACAAACTTTAAGAGCAACATTTTTTTTCCTGGCAGACTCAGTGAGACTCCATTCAAAATGTAGCTCATAGTTTCAGGGACGATTTCCCTAAAAAAAAGTAGCTGGGATAAAAAGTGCTGAGTGGATGTTTTGGATAATATATGGCTAAGGCTCCCAAACAGTTTCAAGACATAAAGCTTCCTCCTATATAGACAGTGAACTCTTGGTAGGCATCTTATTATGGATTTCCACTCCCTAAGCATCTGCCCTGTAAGAAGAGTCCATCTTGTTCCATGTGTGTCATTTTGCTGAATTAATCTCACCAAAGTCAGCCATGCTGGCAGCAGCCTACTCTTGATTATGTCCAAATGAATCAGGCTCATCGGTCTTCTTCACAGCAGACATTTGTCATAACAGGGAAAGCCTGGGTGAAACTAATAACATTAACAATGGCTCCGTTCCAGCAATTAGCGAAGCTGAGTTTGATGAATCAAAACATGTACAGTGAAAAAGGTCAATTAAATTTCAGCTGCCATCCAAGCACGGGATAAACTGATCTACACTAATTGGGCAGATTTTCTGATAATAGATAACGCTAACTTTTCCAAATGTCATTTTTACCACTGTGAACACCACAAACAAAGTTTTATGAATTTCCATTGCACTCAGATTGAGGTAAAGACAGATCAAACCAAGAGTAATGGCAGAGAACTGTAATTCAGCAAGAAAACTTGAACATCATGTGAAATATGTATTCACTGTCTGATGACAAGATCCTGAACACTAGGAATTTCTGACATGTCATCTCATGAGATGAATAAACAAACCATTTCAAATATTACTGCAAATCTGTGCTACTGTAGTTACTTTCAGTATCAACATCAATACAGTCAAATCATCCTTAAAAAGTGTTAGCTGCAGTATGGTTTGTATCATGGTTCACTCGTTAATAAAAGTACATCATTTTAGTTTTTCAAATTATATGCCTCCAGAGCCAGCAGTTTTTTTACAGTTGGACTGGAGTCAATAACGGTGTTATATCCATTCTGCCAATGCCTTGTAAATGCAGCATTAAGGATGAAGCTGGAGCCAGGAGGCAGCTGACAGCTAGACTCAACTAAGGCTCAACTAAACCTTGCTCTTGCCATAAAAAACATAACAAGAAAAAAGCTTCTAACTTCTTTAATTTGGACACAAACATGAAGCTTCTTGACTAAAATATTTGAAAAGTAGTCAGATTAAGTAATGGTACAGCAATACATCATCACTATCACTTTTTTTATGTCACTACTTTATTCACTTCTATATTATGTTATATTATACAGCGACATCATTAGATACATATTGCTATTACCAGGTTGGAACCCCTTTTGTCTTCGGAACTGTTCTAATTCTCCGCAGCAGAGATTCATTAAAGTGCTGAAAACATTCCTCAGAGATTTTGATCCATATTGATATGACAGCATCAGAGTTGCTACACATTTGTCGGCTGCACATTAATGATGTGAATCTCCCATTCCACCGAAAGTGCTCTACTGGTTTAAAATCTGGTGAATATGGAGGCCATTTGAGTACAGTAAACTCATTGTCATTTTCAAGAAAACAGTTTGAGATGATCTGAGCATTGGGAAATTGAGTGTTATCCTGCTGGAAGCAACCATCAGAAAGAAGATGGGTACACTGTGGTCATAAAGAGATGGATTTGGTCAGCCACAACACTCAGGTAGGTTGTTGTATTTAAACAATGTGCAATTAATTCCAAGCAGCTCAAAGTGAGCCAAGAAATTCCCCCACACCATCACACCACCAACAGCAGCCTGAACCGCTGATAAAAGGCAAAAAGTTTCCATGTTTTTGTGTTATTTATGCAAAATTCTGACCCTACCATCTGAATGTCACAGCAGAAATCGAGATTCATTTTTTCGAATCTTTTATTATCCAATTTTGGTCAGCCTGTGTGAATTGTAGCCTGAGTTTCCTGTTCTTAGTTGACAGGAGTGGTACCTGGTATGATTTTTCTGCTGCTGCAGCCCATCTGCTTCAAGGTTTACTGTGTTTTGTCAGAGACGCTCTCCTGCATACCTTGGTTGTAACAACAGGTAATTTAAGTTCTTTCCAACTTTCTCATAGCAGTCGGGCCATTCTCCTCTGACCTCTGGCAGCACAAGGCATTTTCATCCAGAGAACTGCCACTCATTGGATTTTTTTGCTTTTTCAGGCCATTCTTTGCAAACCCTAGAGATGGTGGTGCATGATGCAGGAAAATTCCAGCAGATCAGCAGTTTCTGAAATAATCACCTTTCTTGCCCATTTTGGTGCTTGATTTAAACTCCAGTAGGCCATCTTGACTATGTTCACATGCCTAAATTCATTAAGTAGCTAAGTGATTGACCAATTTGCATTAATAAGCAGTTAATCATGTATCACTAACGAAGTAGTCACTAAGTATATGTAGCATTATATTAAGACCTTTGCAATAACTGATAGCTACTTATATAAATAATAAGACTATATGTATATAATTTACCCAAAAGATCATTGGAGAGATTAAATATTATAACAGTTTTAATTTTTTTGGTTGGCCCTTATTTTTCACAACCTTTCAAGGGTCTGTTTGAGGGTTAAGACTTGATTTTAGGGTAAATGTTAGGGTTAGGGTTTTTTGTGACGGTTAAACTTTGGGGTTATGAGGCTTGGGAATGCATTAATGTCAATTAATATCTTCACAAAGGTAGCCAAACAAACACAAGTGTGTGTGCGTGCGTATCTCTCCCAGTACACACAGAGTGGAGCAGGCAGCAATTACTATAAGAGGAAAAAACTGGTAACAGAACATCTTTCAGCCAAAACAAGACAAACACTTATTCAAATAACTCCAGATTCAGCACTGCAGTTACTCATGACCCCAGCAATTTAACCATTAACTTTAAAGTAAATTTTAAAAACAGTTTTTAAGATATTTGAGAAACAGTCAGACCAACACACAAGTTTTTAAGTTCTAAACTGGCTATACTTATACTGGAATACTTCAAATTTGTACCTAAATGCAAACTGAAGTACACAGTTTAACCAAAATTTTCAAGTACAACATTTTACTACATACTTTTTTAAAGTAACTATGTGAATATATTTACATTAGAATTCTGTGCCCAACAAACTTACAGGAGGTCAATAGGCCGGATGATATTGATGCGTTTTTGAATTTTGGACTAAACCAAGCACTTTCCCATGGTTTCCAGTTATTAGGCTAAGCTAAGCAAATAGCCTCCAGGTAGTACACTCCATAAAAAAAAAATACATTTGTGATGTTGTTGAGTGATGTTAAATGCTGGCAGCAGAATTTCAGCTTCCATGTTTGTGGAGGGCTTTATCAGTGGGTATGAAGAGGATGTGGGAAAAACAAACAGGATGCTGCCCATCAACACAGAGCAAATAAGCAACAGCTGGCTGAAGAAACAAGACTCACCACATGAAGGATTTTGTTCTCCGTCTCAAACACCGTACAGTCCTGCGGGACGAGAGAAATTTAATGTAGCGCAAGCAGAACATTCTGTCTTGCAAACACTCACCATCTCCTGCTTCTCACGCTGCTACAGTACTTCTATATACTGTCTAGGCCTCACATTACTGAACCCCTACCACCTGACAGATAAAAACACACCCACACAAACAGACATGTCTATCTTTTATTTATACACACACCAGTCATACATAAGACAGACTGTAAAGGACATAAATAGCAAAGAATTGAGTCTTGCTCAAGGATGCAGAGTCTGAGGCTGGCTGGTGTATCACACCCACACACACCACTCTTTGGGGATATGGCACGGCAGCTACCCTCTGCCGCACACTTCAAGTGGAGGAGAATAAGAGCTATAAGCCTTCAAAACACACACACAAACAATTCCACACACCTGCTGTACAATGGTGGTGAGCTCCAGGCAGAGCTGAATGACATTATTTCGGGTTACCGAGTAGTCTGCCACTGCAGCAAAGGGAGACCTGGGGGGAACAGATAACACAGCAGTATGACTTATAATGTTCCTGCAGCATTAGATGATGTACAGAGGAGATGGACATTGTTACAGGGAAGGGAGGGAGACACACCACAGACTGTACGCAAACACAAACACACACGTGAGAATCCCTCTAATCAGTGAGAAAGAAGTCGTCACCATAAAGCTCATTTGTGAGTGAAACTGTGCACTATGTTCATTCAAGGTGCAGACGAAACATGACCAAAAATCCTGTAAAGTAAGACCTGCAGGTAATCACAATTAATTTTATTATTAATGAATCACCCATTTATGTTTTAATTCATCTAACATTTGTTTGAACTGCTAAGCATCAATAAATAGTGAAAAATAAAGTGTCATGACTTTGAAGACATTTATTTAAATGCAATATAAGATTAGATCATGAAAGAAAATCTTAAAAAAAAGCTAGTATTTTTGTTGAAAAATTGACAAACTGAGCAAAGTTCACCTTTTGTTGGCTAAATTGACAAATATTTTCAAATCTAAGTAGAAGAAACGGATGTTTAGTGTTTGTGTCTTGGTGCCACTGCAAAAATAATTTTGGATTTTTAAAGACTGTTACATTATTAGAGAAGGATGTTTAAAAATGAGAATATAATCGTACTACTAATTACTACTACTACTCATAATAATAATAATAATAGTAATAATTAATAAATATACTTATTTAGCAATTCTTGAACAAAGTTACAAATTGCTTTCCAGAAAAACCTTTAAATATTTTTAAAAAGAAAAATAATGAAACATAAAAATAAAATGATAAATAAAAAATTAAATAATAAAATAATACTGAAAAATAAAAACATTGTAAGCTATCAAACATTTATGAAAAGACATTTATAAGACAACAAAGAAGTCAGTGTGATCTCAATGGGAAGACTGTTGCACACTTTGGGAGCTGTGACGGCAAAAGTTCGGTCACCTTTTTTCCTAGCCGAATAACCAGCAGAGTCCCGTTCACCAATCTGAGCAAACTCCCAGGCATGTAAGAGGTTAGTACCTTTTTAATATACTTGAGAGTAAGGTCATTTAATACTTTAAAAATTATTAGTAAGATTCTAAACTTTAACATGCAGCCAGTGTAAATTTGCCAGCACTGGAGAAATGTCTTCATTTGTCTCAGTGCCACTTAAAATCCAGGCAGCAGCATTCTGAATCAGCTGGAGTCAGTGATGTGAACTCTAACTCATGCCAGTGTGAAGGGCATTGCAGTAATCAGGGAGAGAAAAAATAAATGCATGTATGACCCTGTGTAAATCAGTTTGAGGCAATAATGAGTTAATCCTGGATTTTTTTTTTATTGTAAAAAAGCAGGACTGGACATCAGTTTTACCTGAGCAGGTTCTGCGTTAAAAAGGTTACAAGCACACTGCTTATTTGATCAATAAATGAAGTTTATTGTAGGCAAAGGTAGTGGAATCTTTTTGAACCAATAACTAACTTCAGATTTATCTTCATTAACTTTTAAGAAGTATTGAGACAGCCAGCATTTGATATCGCTTAAGCAGGTGAACACATTATCAAGGCTACTAGGGTTGTTGGATACCAGAGGGACATAAAGTTGTGTGTCACTAGCAGTGTTGGGCTGTATTGTGGATGCTATAATGTTCTGGCTGATAGGAGGGATGTATACTGAAAACAAAAGTGTGCTGAACATAGAGCCTTGAGGAACACCGCAATTAAAGTGGACAATAGAAGAGCAAGCATTAGCTATGGCCACAGAAAAGGTTCTGTTAGAGATAAAAGAACACAGAAGACGTAAATCAGCCCCCTTAATACCAACCCAGGTTTCTGTATATTGTAGAAGAATAGAGAGGTCAACTGTATCCAAGACAGATTCTAAATGCACTAAAACTGAGCAGTCACAGGTAACGTTTAAGAGGGCAGTCTCTTTGTTGTGGTAAACTGACTGAAAAGTATTACAAAATATTGATACTATAGTTAACACAAGATGAACTAAGAACAATAAGATGATAAGATTGAAGGAGCACAAAAAAATCTGAATATCCGCTTAGAAATCCATATAGTGTTGAAAACTGAAGTAAAACAAAAATATTGGGCAGAATTTTCAAGACCATTTTCAGGCCCATGCCCTAATACGCCTGGTAGTGCATGTGAAGTGGCAATAAACATGAGTCTAAAATTGTTTTATTTGAAATAAATGTTTTGCAAAGTGGGGAAACAACTATTCAGACCCTTTATGTAAAGGTCACAATTAATGGCGCATCAGTTTTAGCATTAAAATAAACTTAAATTAAAAGTAATCATAATGCAAAATTATCCTTTTTATGAATCATAAACTTACATCATGGGATCGTACTGCTGTTGCAACTGGAGAAAATATTAGGCTATGTTCACACTGCAGACCAAAAGTGGCTCAACTTTTTTCCCATGTGTGACCCAAAGCAAAAATCTGATTTTTTGACATCAGAACCAGGCCGTTTTTATATGTAGTCCTAAATCGGATACATATCTAATGTTTCTCAAAGCAACCTCAGTCTGAATGGTCATGTTGCAGTCATCTGGCTTTTACATCATAGAAGTGAGAGAGCCGTCATAATTCTGCACCGGAGGAGGCGATATGCCTACAAGATCAAAAGTAAACAATGGATGAAACAAGCATGGCAAGACACCGTTGATGGAGCTGGTCACTGGAAAGAAAGCGAGGTTTTACTCACGCTGACATGTAGAGCATCCATATTCATTTCCATTTTTCACAGCGTGCTGCGTGTGACGTCACGTCTTCTTCTGTGAATGCGCGTCACTTCAGGGCCGTAGACTACTCACACTGAAGTTTGATGGCAGTCGCATTTAAATTATAATGTGAACAACCACGCAAAATAACCGTATTTCAGCAAAAAATCTGAATTGATCATTAAAACCTGCAGTGTGTACATAGCCTTAGTTATATACCACTGGGTCGCCTTGTGTTTATATTTAAAAATCTGTAAAATAACAGGTAATTAAATCTTTTTAAAAATGGTTTAGACTGACAAGTACAGTATTTGCACCCAAAATAGCGATGAGGCTGGTGCGACCCCATGCCCCCTCTCTGGAAAATACAAGTTGTTTTTTGTTTTTTCAAACTGGAAAAAATATGAATAAATAAGAATAAAATTAAGAGCTTCGCTGTGATGTTTGGCCTTCTCCTTTGAAATATATTGCTGCTGTACAGGCTCACAACTACTTAGTTTTTATATTTCATTGATTATTTTTCAGAGATTAGTCAATTCCTTTGTCTTTTAGATATCAGAAATGGTAAAGTATAATAACCACAGATTGCCATCTGTCTCTGAATGGTTTCTAATATTAATAAGCCAGTCTTATATCCCTGAAGCACTTCTGTTAAACCTCAGCCTGCATCTATTTGTTACTAAATGAACTGAAACCAGCACTGGTCCTTTCTTCTTGTTGGCAGTCAGTGCATTCGTATGTGTCCTGGCTTGTTAGTTACTGGTGAAGCTTGAAGGCTTGCTGGTAATTAAATCCACCAGACCTAAAAACAAATCTCTTCACCAGCACAAGCAGCAGAGAAAAGTGGCAAAGAATCATATTTATGAAGCTGAAAACAGGAACTGATTTCCCATGGAGCAACAAACACCAATGCTCCAAGATCTCATCATTTCTGAATTTTCAGGTAGTTATATTTTTAAAAAAACAAAATAGTTTTTATAGCAACTTCTTGTCTTAGAATATATATATTCTCCCTTGTTTCTCTCACAGTGCCTGGTGGTATGTAATTCACTACCACTGTCAGCAGGTTGGGGTAATGCACCGATAAGCTATAACGATGAGCGATGTAGTGGAGGTTTGGGAGTCTGTGTTTGCTGACTTTATATCTGGCATGATAAATTGTGGTGGTGCGTGTAAAGTAAGAAGTGTTTGCTAAGAGACAGTATGCACTCAGAGGGGGATTTTAAGGAGTTGGAGAAGAGAAAATACAAAGTTATAAATTAAATCTGTAGGTGACTTTATCAACTTAATATGGGCTTTAGACAGTGTCAATTTTAGGTCAGCTTAATAAGTGGAATTGCTTAAAAAACATTGTTTTTAAAGCCATGAATGGACCCTGTGAACCTCATTCCCAACGTCTCCCAAGTCGACCGAGAGACCCCCGAGAAACTGGGCCATGCTGTAGATGGCGGTAGTAGGCTTTCTAGAATGAATGTAGCCATGATGTAACCTATCAGTTAGTAAAATACTGCTTTCAGGCCTTGACCTGAGCATTTTGACCATTGTCATTTAGATGTTTGAAAACAGACATGACCATCAAGGGGTGGATCTGACCAAAATCTAGGGACGCTGTTGGCTAGTAGCAACTTCTCAAACCCAAGGTAAACAACTCTTAAAATTTAACCAGCTTTATCATCTATGTTCCTCTAATTGGGACCATAATTTCCAAACTGAACATCATGCTGTATTCAGTAAAAGTGAAAACTAGACCTGACTCCTATTCCCCATGAAAGACAATTAATATCACCCAGACCAGGGCCAGCACCTTTGTGGATTTACACCTGTAAGATCCAGAAGTACCATTCATGTTTGGACCAGGGAGCTAAAATTAAACAGTAACCTACTACTCCTCTGGAGGTATATACCTACCAACTTTGGTAAAGCTCCTGGATGTCTGTAATAAGTTATTGCAATAATGTTGCAAATCTTAATGGTAGATGCGGGGGTGTATGACCAGGTCAACACCAAAATACCTTCCCACTTTCATGTGGGAGATAAAACAATAGATTGAAACTATTAACTCATCTGGAATGTGTTTCCAGAGGTCAGAAATTAAGTAAGAAACAGGGATGTCATCATAATTGAAATTTTATGATTAATACAAATGCTAGTGAAATTTTACAATTCTTGAAACCAATGTTAAAAAGGTTTCAAAAATTAATATCCCATGTACTTTCAATAAACTCCTTAATTAAAAAACATTACATTGTTGCAAAATTTGCTTAATTATAAAGAAAAGCAACAACAGTATAGAACAGAATACACATTATGATTTATGAACTTATGAACTTTTTTTTTTACCAAGTCAAGGTTTTTGAAATGAACACAGACATATCAGTTTTGTTACTATGAGTCAACAGTGACATTACCATAGCTTAAACATTTATATAACGTAGCTACTGCAAACATTTTAACCTATGGAACACAGCTGATTTCACAGCAGCTGTGCAGTTACCTCAAACTAAATGTTAACCTGTATTTGAGAATAACATAAGAAGGACAATTCTTCAGATGTTCTCAATATAAATTGTTGTTAATATGAACAGATCTGGATGCCTGTCTCTTTTAGGTGCTTGACTAAAGTGGAAGTATTTCCTCCCTGGGTCTAAAAAGCATAACAGCGTTGTTTGCATATTGCCTTTTGTGAATCAATTATCACTCCTTGCTCATTGACCTCAAACGGAAAGCCCTTTGGTACCTGACTCCCGACTGCCTTTCTTATTAGCAAGTTGGGTGGCGCTATTGCAGTAGCTGCACTAGCAGACAGCTTTCACCTGTAGTTTTTGCTGTGCCATTTGTAGTTTTTGTCAGCATCCTTCTTCAGCTTGTAAGGATAGACTTGAATGTATGCTGCCCCCATCAGTTCTAGAAGAATTTCAACCTCTGTACATCAGCTATGTTTGGTACTACCAATACTAAAAAAAAATATAAATACCATTATGTTTTCAGAAATTTGGTATCAAAAGGTATTCTAAGTATCAGTTCTGGTGACATTCCCAGTGAGAACTTGTCATTTTCCCTATAGATTTCAATAAAGCTAGATTTGTTTTTGTAACCAGAGGAGTCACCACCTGCTGGTCAGTTGAAAGAATGCAGATTTAAGGCACTGCTGCATTGTATTCACCTTACAGACTTCAAGCTTGGTTCAGCTTTTATAAACATATGCAGATGGTTAAGCTTACAGTCAGGTTGGTGACTATTAAGAGAACGTCTGTAATTATAAAAAAAACAGTACAACTCAAACATTGGCATAAATTTAAGAGTTGAAAATATATCTTTCGACTGCTCCCTTGCATTCTCCACCAAGGGGTCTCCACAGCAGATTCATCCGCATTGGTAATTTGGCAGAGGTTTGATGCAACCCTCCATGGTAAGAGGGGCTTTTGTCCCCACCTGGAATCAAACCAGGGACTTTTCGCTTGTAAGCGCAAACCACTATGCTACAGGTGACACTGGAGTAAATTTAAGTGAGTTAATTACTTAAATATGAATACGTCTGCTGCCAGTGTAGCAAACCATTGCCAGTAGGTTCAGTAATGCACTTCCTTTAAAGAAAGAGAACACAGCTCCAGTGGACAAAAGAAAGAAAGTGCGTTAGTGAACCAGGTAAATAGGCCATCCTGTTCTAAGTGCTCCAATTCACACTCCTTACACTGACTATTTCTCATTTTGATTCAAGTTTTTTAAAACAAACAAAAAAAAGCCCAATTGAGACATAGATGTTCTTTTTTTTTAAATCTGATTTTAGCCTGACTGAAATAAATTGTGTGAAAAGGGCTATTAGGCCACTTTGGATTCATTATGCTACTTTGCCACTAGCATTGTCAATTCCCAATGTTTCCAACATGTTTGTATGCTCGCTCAAAGTTTCCACTAAAGTGTGCACATTCTGCTGTCAAGTTTGTTTTTATAAAAACCTACTTTTTCTGTGAGAGGGGTGCATTTAAAGCCCCTTTTGTACCAAAACATTGTTCATAAAGAGGCTCTTGCCGGATTGGAGCATAATGGACTAATCAGGTGTGATGAAGGTGTTAACAGTATGGGACATGCTGCAACTAATGGGCTGCTAATGATAGCACAAGCACACATACACACACCTATACACACACACACACACACACACACACACACACACACACGGGGACAAAACCAAGGCATACACAGTATTAGCAATACAATGCAAGCAATGAAATGCAAGAATATGCACACTTCCTTCATTGTTCTAAAGACCCAGATTGAAATTCGGCCACAGCCTCTAGTGTATGATTTATCTGTGGTGTGTGTGATTTGGGTCATCAGTATTGAGGCTGAGTGCTATATATATATATGCAGGACCTAAGGCTATGCAGACTGTTTAGTAACCACCAGGCCCCAGCCCTCAAACAACACTTTTTATCCCAGTAGGATACTACGGCATGGGGGAACTTAAGGGGACTAAAACCCTGAAGGTACAAAAAAATCACATTCATTCTCAGAGTCATAACTCAGGCAAATCCACAAGGATGTTACACATACATTTTTAAATTTGAGAGTCCAAAAATCATCTTCACACAAAGACACTCCCTGTCCGTGTGACCAGAGAATTTGCTTGCAAATTCTTAAGATTCTAACCTGTCTTTAATATTGTGATAATCCAGTGACCGCTGTTTATATATTTATTGGTAGATTGCTAAAAAAAAATACTTGCTAACGTCCAATTCAGCATTTATTAGGGCCAATCTGATTGAATGTAAACATACACAGGTTCTATTTGCAGCCTAAACTTTCATACTTCTTCTCAAAGTCACAACTCCATCAACTCTCACAACACAGACCTGATATAGACATTTTTAAATTCACTTTGAATTCGTCCTTCTGAGCATACAGACCCCCGAGCTAGCTGCAAATAAACAGAAGTATTCAGATAAACCACATAAAAGGATGACGCTTGTAACTCCAGGACTTGCCTGATAATCATCAGTTTTTTTTTTTTTACTTTGCATTTCCTACCATGTTAAACTAATCTAGTTAGAGTTATCTGGACATCTATGGATTTATAGCAAACTGGAACTGCTAGAAGCCAATTTGGTAAACTTTCAAAAATGAAACAAATAGAAGGGGGCAAAAAATATAATAAATGGATGTATTTATACCCTGCAGCTTGACTGACTGAATCCAACATCCTTCCTATTTTCTTTCCTCAAAGCATTTTATGTTCTTTATTTATTGCTATAGGAGTAGAATTTCTCATTGACTGTTAGGATATATGTTTTTTCCCCCAATGGCACTAAATTTGTCACTTGAGTACCAAAGTTTGGTTTCATCTGTTTATACTCAAAACAGAAAGTTTAATTTAAGAGTTGATCCTTGGCCTCAATAATATTAATAATAATAAAACTTAGTGACATGATTTAATTGAGTAAAACAGTAAAAGAGAAGAATATGACACAGACTGACTCTCAACTTTATTATATTTATTATGAAGGTGATCTTTAAGTGTTTTTATTATTTTAGCCTGCATGTAGGGATGGAAGGCTTTTTAGATGATCACAAGTCACTGACCTGGTTTTGAACCTCACCTTTTTAAGTTTATCAGTTGCTTGTGAGGCTGTTATAAGGTCACACACAGGGACAGGTCTAAAGGCTAAGTTTGGGGTGCCACTGCCCCTTTGCCTATTTTCGAAACTGTCAACAAAGGACTTGTGAAAGACTGTTTTTAATGCTACCTCTCAGTAAAAGCAAACATATTTAAAGTTGTAACCACACTATATTTTGTTAACTCCTGTTAAATCTTGTGCTTCAGTGTGGCTGCTTCACTATCACGGGGGAGCTACATCTCCTAATGCAAGTTTATGGAACCAGCTGATCTGTGAAATCATTTCCCCCATCACTTCCTCTGAAGGGTGTCTGGGCTCAGCCTTAGAGATAGGGTGAGGGGTTCAGAGTAGAGCAGTAACCACTCCACATTGAAAAGAGCAGTTGGAGGTGGTTCAGATATCTGACTAGCCTCCTGGACACCTCGTGGGTGAGGTGTTTTGAGTCCACCAAGAGAAGGACAAGGACCAGACCAAGAACACGCTAGAGAGACTACAGACTTGGCTGGCTTGGGAACGTCTTGCTGTACCCCAGAAAGGGCTGGAGGGAGAGTGATGTCTGGGCATCTCTGCTTAGACTGCTGCCTCTGTGACCCAGACCAGGTTAAACAGCAGAAAATGGATGGTTTGGAGGGATAGTCTTTTGCATATGAAGTCCATCTTAGAACTCAAATTACGCATCCCTGGCTACTGTACACTGCTTATTTTGTGCATGCCACAATGTGTGCAACAGAGGTTGCCTATCACCATGTGACTAGTGTGGTTTTCTTAAACTACCATTGCTTCTCCATCCACTTAGCACACTCGATGTCTATGCTAAGAAACCACAGAAAAAAATGTGCTGCTTGTAGCAACAGAACTTGCCTGCAATTACTGTGATTTAAAGTTGTCTTCTGTATTGTGATAATCCGATGTTAGTTATCCCTACATTATTTGTTACCCTATAAACACAACCTGTGTCCATGTAATTCACAGTATATCTATACCCCATAACTCTAAATCTGCTCATTATCTGCACTGTATAAAAACAGAAATTTGAAAACAAATCTTAGTGATGCTGCTTTTTCAAATCTATCAGAAAAAATATTTCCCAATTAAAATGTAGACTCAGGCCATGTTGGTAATTAATAAGGAGGAGCTTCAAATGTCCATTTAAAAGAAATCAAAATCAATAATATCAGGTAAAAATGCTATGGGGAAAAATAAAAGTTAACATATGCAGTAGTGAAAAAGATAGCCCATACTCTTTATTTTCTATGGTTTCATGTACCAGAACTTAATTTAAAAAAGATCTTGGTCCAAACCAGGTTCTAAAATTATTTACATCTAACCTCAGATGAACAACAAAAAATAACAAATTCCATTGTATCATTATTTACTTAACAAAAATTAAGCCAACAGCATGATGCCATGTGTGAAAAACTAATTACACCCCAGACTCAGGTGTTTATATTACAGTCATTTGACACACATCAACTGCACTCAGGTGATCTCCATTTCACTAATTGTGACATTGCTGGAATCTACAAGCTAAACCTCTGTTGAATTACGTCAGTCCCTTTAAAGGGGGTGATTATTTATGCAAACATTTATTTTGTGCTATATATTTTTAGTTAATTGTCACTAGTTTTTAAAACTCTGTTTTCACTTTGACATAAAAGAAACTTTTTTGCGAATTTTTGCCAAAAAAGCCAATTAAAAGGTGCAACATTCAAAGGGGGGGGCAAATATTTTTTGTAGGCATTTCATATCCACTTTCAGCGGCAATTACTTGCCCACTCTTATTTACAGTGTTGCTTCAGTTCATTGAGGTTTTCAGGCTTTCGTTAAGGTCCCAGCACAGCATTTCATTCAGGTTGAGGTCTGGACTTTGACTGGGCCATTGCAACGCCTAAGGTCTTTTTTTTTTCTCAGCCATTCTGTTGTAGATTTGCTAGTGTGCTCGTGATCTCAGTTCAGCCAAGTTTTAGCTGTCGGACAGGTCACCTCACATTTCACTCTAGGATACTTTGAAACAGAGGACTCAATGCAAAAAAGGCCCAAAAATCATCACCCCTCCACTACTGTGCTTCATAGGCAGCTGTAGCTCAGGAGCTAGGGCAAGTTGCCTTCTAATAGGAAGGTTGGTGATTCAATCCCTGGCTTCTCCAGTTTACATGCCAAAGTGTCTGTGTGGAACACATTGAACCTCAAATTGCTCCTGAAGCATCCATCAGCATGTGAATGCGTGCGTGATAGTTAAATGCACTTAAAGGCATAGAATAACGCTGCATGAACGTGTGTATGCATGGGGAATGAGGCTTGCAGTAAAAAGTGCAATATAAGCACCAGTCCATTTACCATGTGTTATGTTTGTTTTTGTGAGCATTGCACAGTTTCACCTTGGGGTAAATTTGCTGCAGCTATTTTGAATGTTTTCCGCTTGTGAATAATCATTCTTACTGCAGAGTGATGTTTGGATATGGCTGTATTATCTTTCCCAAATTGATGGGCAACAGGGATTGTTTGTCTAAGATCATTACTGAAATATTTACTCCTTGGCATTATGTTAATACCCACCCGAACACTCCAGACCGGCAAATTGTCAATACTTACACTTACACAGAGGTGGTCAAACTGGCGGATGATCAATCACTCAAGTGCATTTGATTAGCAGCATCTGGCTGCTACTTCCCCTCTTAAGCCCTTTTGAAGCGGTAAGAGTGTACTTATGTTTTCACGCACTGCGGCTTAATTTTTGTTACATAAATAATGACAGAGTGACATGTCATATAGTGTTGCTCATCTGTTCATATTTATTAAATTTTAAGACCTGCTAAAGACCAGACAATTTTTATGTCCTGATATGTAAAACTATATAACTGAAAGGGGGTGCAATTAGTTTTTCACATGACTGGATGGAGTCATCAGGGGCAGCAAACGGATCGTCAGTAATCTTATCCTGCTGTTATTTTTTACATGAAAAGGTTTCAAAATGTCTTTTCAAGTAATTTTGGGAGAAGCTGCAGCACATTTACGGGCTGAGCACTGAACTGCTGCTGCACTTTCCTTCCGTCCCCAAGAGGTCTAATAACCAACAATCAGAGGGAGATGAAAGTTCATTTCTAACACATTTTATACCAATTTGCTGCTGTTGCGCACCTTATAAGATGAAGCCATCCTGTGGTTACAAATTCAGCACAGATTCTTGCCTGACGTGATAACATTTTCCACATTATTAGGGTCCCTTAATGAATTCATACCTTCCATCAACCCCACAGGTCTAATTTCAATACCAAAAATCACCCTGCTCTATGCACCCACCCATTTCTTGCTCCCTGGATGCAGATGTCAATTTGAGAGGATGGCTCATATATATGTTAAATTTACCTGGATGCCCTCAGAAACCTGATCTTTGCTCTTTTGTTGTACAATCCGCACGATAAAAACATTACAAAAACAAGTTGTTGACAATGAAAACTGTCTCAGAACTGAAGAACAGTGAGCTCTGCTGAGTATATCCCTTTCTCAATGTCGCTTTGCCATTTACAGTTGCATCATTGTGCGTGGGCAACCGCGTGTGTACTTGCATAAGTGTGTGCCAGTGCGTGCCGATGTGGGTGTATGTCTGCGAGTGTGCGTTTGTACGAGCGCGTGGGTGTTTCTATGAGTCTGAGGCTCTGTGCATTAATGTTTGTTTTGTGGTCTAACTGGCCTGAGGACAGGTGTGGGTGCTTGGCATTTCAAGAACCGGTGTCAAAGACCTTTAGTTGTGTAGCTGACGTGTGTGCTGTGTGCAGGAGATCGTGTCGAGTCATGAATAAATGAAGTGACGGAGAGGAGAACAGAGAGAGGAGAGAAGCATGGTGAGAGGAAAAAAAGCCTGACATTATCCCTTAAAAAAACATATTTCACTAAAAGATGTCAACAACCAACATCTGCAGCGGGGAGCTTGTGTTTTGCAGATTGGAGCTTTAGTTGCAAAAACGGAAAAACAGAGAACTGAGGGAGGATTTATGACTAAAGCATCCACTTTAGGAATTATTTACATTAGTTTTTGATAGCCTGATTCTTTGCCTTGACTACATGAGGTTTCAGAATATGGAAACCGAGTTGATGTATTCAGTTATGGCTACACCAGAGATCACAAAACCTGAAACATTAACTGCGATATTTGTCCTTTCTCCATAAAAACAGGATTATACTAGTGAACATCTACGGACACTACAGACAAGAAGTCATTCTTTCCGTACTTTTTAAGCTCATCCGGAGGACATGTGCAAATCAGACACATTATCTGTTGAAAACAGTGAAAAACAAGCGTGAATTTATGGACATGTGAAAATATTTTTGTCCATTTCTGTATATCAACTCTACCTTTAGAAGGAGTTTTAGCAGTTTGCTGGTTTGGAGCACTCAGGTGTGTGTAACATAATGCCACAAACTCTCCAGAATTGGACATCCCAGCAAATTCACCCTAAGGTCAGACTGTGCAAAGCTCAGAGAAATTGCAAAAACCCAAGAACTATATCTAACTTTACAAGTCTTAGTTAGCATGTTAGATGTTGAATTTCATGAGAGTACAACAAAAAAAGAATGGGTTGCCAAGAGAAAGCCTTTTTTCTCTAAAAAGAACATGTCAACATGCCTTAGGTTTGCGAAGTTGCATCTGAACAAGACTTCTGGAACAATGTCTTGTGGAGTCCTTTGCACAGACAAGACGAAAGTGTAGATGTCTGACCATAATGCACAGGGCCTTGTTTGGTGAAAACCAAACATTGCGTATCAGCACAAACACATCAGACCAACTGTTGGGGGTGGTGGGGTGATGATTTGGGTTTGTTTTGCAGTCACAGGACCTGGGCACCTTGCAGCCATTCAGTCAATAGTGAACTCTTCTGTATACAGTACCAAAGGGTTCTAAAGTCAAATGTGAGTCCATCTTTGCAACAGCTAAAGCTTGGCCAAAATTAGGTCAATGAGCCCATGTGCAACAGAATGACAGAACAACAAAAAAATCAATGTGGCACAATTGCCCAGTCAAAGTCCCGACCTCAACCAGACTGAAAATCTGTGGCGAGACCTTAAGAAAGCTGTGCATAAATGAAGGCCAGCAAACAACATTGAACTGAAACAGCATTGTGAGAGTGGGCCAACATTTCTCAACAATGATGTGAGAGACTGATAAAGTCATATAGGAAATGATTACTTCAAGTTATTGCTGCTAAAGGTGCTTCTGCAAGCTACTGAATCATGGAGTGACTACAAGCACTCCTGTGAGAACTTTCTTTTTCACATGACTGTACTTTGTGATCAAACCTCATGGGCTCTTTACTCTATTATTACAATTTTTCATGACTGTAAATCAACTGCGTCAAATCATTGCTTTCTGTTCTCTTTAATCAGTGCTTTTTAAAAGATGCAAATGTACTGAGATCAAAAGAATCTGCGCAAGCACCCAATTACTGTAAAAAAAAGCTCAAATTTAATATTGTTATAACAATATTTAGTTAACACAATATGTCATCATAAAAATATGGATGCAAAGCATTTTGAGTTTTCCTTTTCAGTGTATTCATTTTAGTACATCTATTTATTTAATGAATTCATATTTGGTAAGAATCCTAATTAAAAGCATTCCACACTATAAATGCCTGTAGTATTTGGTGTTGATTGATCTACATAAACACCATTAATTTTTTATCATGTAAATCTGAAAAATATTTATTCAGCCTTTATTTTTGAAAGGGTGTCATACTGAGATCGAGGCTTCTATCTATGGTATTTTTATACTGAAAAAGACAATACCATCAGTGTGCTGTTTGATCACTTGAGTCATGAAGAGCTATCTTCAGCCACAAGAATAAAGAATGCCTGAAACAGGTGATCTGGCCCCGACATCATGGAGCAGTCTGGGCTCAGACAGAAGACAGCCTAAACCCACAGAGCTGGGGCTGCTGAAAAGACAAATGTTGATTTGAATTAGGTTGAACTGCATGATTTGGCCAGTCTGAAGTTTGAGGTAACTGACCAGGTGTGCAGCCATACAAATGTTCCGAGTCACTAAATAACACAAACAGTCACAGCCTGCAAACACAGAAATCTTCAGATTTCTAGCATCTGCCCTGTGTGCCTCGATGGCAGCCAACAAAAGGTAAATAATAAAATCTGTTTGTACAGCTAAAACTCCAACCTGCATCGTCACTCCTTTGGTTAAACACACCATAAAGGTAAATTAGAAAAGGTGTCACCTGTCCAGCCAGGCCAGCAGGCTCTTGGCGGCGGTAATGAGGTCGACCACAGAGGTCAGCAGATCATTGGGAAGGCGTCGTGAGCTCCTGCTCTCTGACTGGCTGCTCCGGCGGCGACCGGAAATGAAGTTCTGCAGGTTCTTGGCCGAGGCGCCAAGCTTGTGAGCCAGAGTCCTGACGCTCTCTGTCTCCAGCCCTGAGTTCTAGATGTAAACACAGATATAAGCACAAATAGTGAACCTCCATGAATACAAATTATTTGCCTGCAGGTTTATGAGCTTTTATTGAGGAGCCTGCTGCATACTGGTGACTTATATTACAAAAAATAAGCTCCATTTTGTTTTTCATTGTCTTCCACGATAGAAGTGACTGAAATGATGGATATGAATGACTCACAATGACTAAAATGGGTGTTGAAATTATTCAAAGAATGCTGTCTGAGTGGGTGATGATGATGATCACGGTGACATTTATCTATTTTTCCTGTTATTTCTTTTCTCTTTTGGAATAACTATCTGAAAGACTATGTGAACAGGCTGTTGGGAGTCATTTCCATCTCCTGCTCTGCCCTCATGTTAAAATCTATTTGGAGGGACTTTAAGTCAGATTTATTGACTGGAGATTTCAGAGCTGGAGAGCAAACAACATACACAACACAATAATGACAAAAGGAATGCACACAGATAGAAGTGGAGTTTACTTCAGTTCAGTCAAGTCCACTTTAGTCAAAAGACGATTGTTGTTTTGATCTGCATTCATTTCTGTTTGACAGTATGGCATTTAATGGAAACTCTGAGGCAAGACAAGCAGCAGCAAGAACCCCACATAGAACACAACGGACTTTAATGACAACAGATGCGGCACTTATTAAGTCAGATATAATGTCATAAGGAACAGCTGTGGTGGGATGGGGGTTGCAAAGCAGCTTGCAATTGCACAACAACTGTATGAAGCAGCTTAAATAACATCCTCATAGGATTTTTTTCAACTGGACCTGTAGTAGGGTATCAGCTGATCCATCAGCTGTTATGGGCTTGCATTGTTGTGTTGGATGAGTTAGTTCAGTGGCCTCCCTGAACTATGCTTGATTTGCTCATTCTGTTTAATGTTTAAAGTCCCAGTAACTCAGGCCTAATGGTTGTGGTTGGTGAGTGGTTGCTGGTGGTTGTTAGTAGGTTGAATCAGTCACAAAGAAGTGGATGGTGCTGCACCAAAAACCTCCTTGCAATTGCTTCATTTGCCTGAAGTTTGCAGGGAAGATCCCAACTTTCTGCAAATAATCACCGAATACTTGCTGAACAACAAAGAAAAATTTGGAATTGGGCCTCTCCATCAGCCGACCAAAACATGTTGACCACAAGGCACTGTCCATGGAGCCAGGGTCAGAGAGAGAAAAGCTACTGGTGTTGCAGCGGGTCAGAGCTAACGGGAGCTGAGTGGAGACAGAGGCAACTTTTCCCCTAATAGGAAGACTTCCTTGTAGAGAGAGTCACTGTTCACAAGTTTTTCTGTGTCCAAGCAATGTGCGAGCTGGTGAGTGATCAAAAATTACGCTTCTCTAATTTCTGTTGATGCGCAGTACCTTTCAATATTGTAACTTAAGTGTATTTTGCTTTTTTAGAATTACAAGGGCCTGTTCAAGTAGCCTACATAACTTCATCATGCATGTAAAAGCTATTACATTAACTTTTTCTCATGAAAATCATCTGTTACTGTGGGAATGGTTTCACAAAATGTGGACCATCCACTGCAAACAGCCAGTGAGTGGACAGCAACTGATCTGGGATCACTCAGCAAACGGTTGCACAACTAGTTGCCACCCACCTAGCGAATTACAACTTGAATTTGTCGTTTAGCGGTTGTTGGATGTTGCAAGGAGTTTGGGTTGCCAGGAGATCGCCTACCATTCTCTAGGCCTGCGTGACTGGGGCCAAAAAAGCAATTTCTCCTCTTTTTAAGTTGCATTTCTACATTTGATCAAATAATTAAATTATAATAATAATAATATAACAATAATTTAAAAAGAAGTATCACATTGCCCAATTCACTTCTCTGTGATGCTTGAGTCACAGGACAGATATAGCGTTCCTCATGTCTTTGCAAAATTGTTACTTCGAGATCATCTTTCAAAATCTTATATCTAAAAGCACTAGACTCAAAGATACTGTAAATTAGGGGTAATTTTCTTTCCTTTTTTACAAATTGGCTTAATGTTTAGTTCAGTTTAGTTTTACTTATTTGGGTGATTGATTTGTAAATTATTTCTATGAACTCCATTTTCAGTATTGCCTCCTTTGCATGCCTTTGTGTGTTCATCTTCTGTCCTCATATTCCTTGAAAAAGAAGTTGCTAACCTTGACCACTTTTTTAAAAACCACAATTTCACACTTCTCAGCCCCTAAAAGCATTCACGGCATTAATTTGAAACCCCAAAAAACAAGGCTGTTTGTTCTTACTTTGTAATAGGGACAATTAGGAAGTACAAGGGTTTAATGAAGGACAATAAACCTTTATTTCCAGTGGCACACATTAAAGCTGCAGCTACAAAGACTGGGAATAAGAGCCATCACTGCAAAAGAAACACACAAACTCACCAGAGCACAGAGCAAGTCGACAGCTTCCAGGATGAGCTCCTGGTGTCCAATGCGAGAGACTCCCAGCTCCTCAAGTTCGGCGTGGCTAATCCTCAGCAGCCGCTCCCCACACACACCTCCGCGCTCAAACACACACACATACTGCTGCAAGCAATCGTCCAGACCTGCAACAGACACACACATCATCAAGGTTACTTACAACAAACACACTCTCATTTGTTCCAGAGTGAAATCACAACCGAAAGCTTAAAAATGATCATTCTTCTGACAGACCAAGAAAAAAATCTTTTACTGCAATGACAACCATTCACTTCATCCTCTGCAGTCCCATCAGTCTAAACAGTCAAGAAGGGGCCCAAACTCAAAAAAGTGCTTTATAGAAATGTTCTACATGTTTTATTGGTTCTGATACCCCTTGGATTTCGGGGAACATACTTTTTCAAAGTCAACTTAATTCTTCATGACTGAATGAATATTTAATGTAAAATGAAATTTTGTTGTGCTGTTTGTGATGCCTGCCTTCGCTTGAATATAATGGATCTTGATAGCACTTGCTTTGCGGCGCTCAAAGCTCCCATAAATAACACAAAAAAATGGGAAAAATACATTTAAAAACCTCAGCAGCAATGTCTCTTTCCAGAAGTCATGCCTGTCATGATCTGTGGGTTTTGTAGGGTTTTTGTTGGGTCTTGTTATTTTTAGGATTCATTCTAGGTGCTCATTATGCGTACGCTCAGTTCTGTTTCTTGTTTATTTGCTGTTTTATGTTTGGGTTTTGGGCTCTTGTTTTGGAAGTCGTTGGTTCCTGTGTTTCTTGTATTAGGTTCTTTGCTCCTGCCTCCCCTGTGCTTTCCCTGAGTCTCCGTGCACAGTTTGGGTCTTTGTGCATTTTCTGTTTTACTTAGGTAATCCTTTGTGTCATAAGAGTTGTATTTAATTTTGCTTCCTGCCTTGTTTGCCCTGATTCCCTGATTGTTGTCACCTGTGGTGCTCTCCCTCCTGTTCCTCATTTGTCATCAGTCTGAATGTATATATAGCTGCATCTTTCAGTTGCTGTAGCATCTGTTCTCCAGTCTGTGTGTCTCCTTGCTTTTCTCAACTTTATGCCAGCAATTTGAGTCCCTGTTTATGAACTCAGGTTTAAGTACGTTAAGTCGCTCCTGCATATCTGCATTTGGCTCCTCTTCTGCTCCCAAAAACTGCATTTCACAACAATGCCCCTTTTGCTAAAAAAAAATCCAGAAACTTTGATTTGAACAGGTTATTTTAGGAACTATTTTCCTTCTACTAAACTGCACTCACCAAGCAAATCACTGGGCAAAAGGAAGTGTGTATCTCCCCATGCTTGTAATGTGACAGGATGGCTTCCCCTCTCTGTGGAGCTGTGATGTTAGTGAATGCAGACAGTAGAAAGAAAATAGATCCCCCATGAAACTGCTTACAACAAGGTTTGTGGGTTTTTTTTGAATAACCATTTCATGATTTTTTTAAAGAGAAATTGCTACTGAATTACCATCACAAGGCTTTGCAGAAGAGTAACTCATACCTAAACAATTTAGATAGATAATGTCATTACAGGCCAGTGAGAAAAATGTATATTTGATTCCAAGCATGGTGTGTCCCTTGAAACTACATCCGTCAGTACATCCATCCATTATCTTCTGTCTAGCGCCTGATTCTCAAGTGCATGGACATCAAAGACAGCGGTGTCCATGTTTACAACCGCCAGACCATACTCCAGCTAAGAGACCATGCGGCCACTAACCTCCACGATGATGTACTCTGCAAACTTCGTGACCTCGGCCTGCTATGTGGACCAGACCTTCAGGCTGTGGCGTCACTTGATGCCAGTGGCCGGGAGAGACGTCATCGCAAGCAGTGCTCGAGGAAGCGGAAGCACGGGAAGCAGGCGGGTGTCCGTGCTAGGCTAAAAACAAACCCTAGCTGGCCGGCCAGCGCTACCCTCCATCATTTTGGCCAACGTCTGCTCACTCGACAATAAGCTGGACTACATCCGACTCCAGCAAACTTCACGGCGTGAGTACAGAGACTGCTGTGTCCTTGTTTTCACGGAGGCATGGCTCAGTGACAGTATTCCGGACGCCGCCATTCAGCTAGCTGGGCTAACCGTGTTTCGTGCCGATAGAAAACATTCTCTGAGCGGCAAGACTCGCGGTGGTGGCGTGTGTGTTTACATCAACACGGAATGGTGTAAGGACTCTGTGCTTGTGTCTAACTACTGCTCATCGGTAGTGGAGTTCATGACTGTTAGATGCAGACCTTTTTATTTACCCCGGGAATTCACTACCGCCCTGATTATCGGAGTGTACATTCTACCCAGCGCTAATGCTAACAAGGCTCTGTGTGAACTTTACGCAGCTATTAGCCAGCTGCAGAATGCCCACCCTGACGGACTGATTACAATCGCCAGAGATTTCAACCATGCAAATCTCA
>VUQH01007558.1:2115-20819 GCA_015106775.1 Etroplus canarensis
ATTATTAGAAGAAGACAGTGCAGGTAGGGTAGAGTGGGTGGAGACGAGTGTCAGGGGTGCTTTGTGACAGGAGGATAGCAGCAAGAGTGAAAGAGAAGGTTTACAAGATGGTAGTGAGGCCTGCTATGATGTACTGTCTGGAGACGGTGACACTGACAAAAAGACGGGAGACAGAGCTGGAGGTGGCAGAATTGATGTTGAGATTTTCACTGAGAGCGACCAGGATGGACAGGATCAGAAATGAGTACATCAGAGGGACAGCGGAGCTTGAGAAGTTTGGAGACAAAGTCAGAGAGGCAAGGCTGAGATGATATGGACATATTCAGAGGAGGGATAGTGGATATATTGGACAAAGGATGTTAAAAATGGAGCTGCCAGGCAGGAGGAAAAGAGGAAGACCATAGAAAAGGTTCATGGCTGTAGTGAAGGAGGACATGCAGAGGGCTGTATGAAGAAAGAGGATGGGGTGAGATGGAAGCTAACGGGAGCCTCTGAAAGAAGAAGAAGAAGATGGACAAACAAGGATAAAAGCCCAAGACAAGAAATAACAAAATTTTTTTCTATTCTTTGAAACCCCAAATTGGGACTCTGGATATAAATCAGTGGGATGACATGAGTCCAGGCAAGCAACAAAACACATAATCAAACAAACAAACAATTTAAGGCCTGTTGGCTAGCTAACCTCTAAAATCGTGCGGGTGAGACACGTCCCTTGGGTCTGCAGTCTGAAGAGGTTTTTGATCCCAAACAGTTCACCCTTATAGATGCCATGCCCTTGCACCGCTTCGAAATACCTTCGGGCGCTCTCCTTGCCAACTACTGAGCATTGCAATTGCTGGAACGCGGAACAGCACATGAAAAGGCAGAATATAAAGTATATAGATTAATCTTATGTCAAACTTGACAGACATGGAAAGCTTTTATAAAAACATTACTGGTGTTTGAATGTAACATATTGAAAAACTTCTGTCATACTTTAAGTTTTCTGATATTACTGTATGCTATTTTTTCATGTTTGTCAACCTTCCTTATGTAAACAAATCCTTCATTTTCCCCACATCCACATGTAGAGGTAGTACAGAAGATTATCTCTGTATCCCAGTATTTTCTTCCTTGGTATATACAGTATGTAAACTCTTGTAAAATGTAAACGTGTATAAATTAATTGTTCAGGCCAAGATCACATGGTGGCTATGTGTTCAGAATTGCCTAGTACCTGTTTGTAAATTTGTCTCAGGTATATAACTTCTTCTACAGTCCCCAGTGAGATCAGCCTAAGAACAGTCACATCCCTGCACTGGCCAATGCGATAAGCCCTGGAGAGACACATAAAAAGACACACAGGTATGATGCATATCAATAGCACAAAGTGATGCAATAACACAGAACATTTTTGCCTTGATTTTAGATACAGTATGCAATAATTAGCAATCAGGAGAATATTGTTCAGGTTACTATGAGAGCCAGAGCAAAATACTGTTATAAAGTACTAAGACTACAAAGGTTGGTGTGACAGAAAATGATGCAAGGGCAGATGATCGGTTGTGATGACCCCTCATGGGAGCAGCCAAAAGAAGAAGACTAAGGCTGAAACCTACCTGTCAATAGCCTGAAGGTCATTGGCTGGGTTCCAGGTGGGGTCAAAAAGCACCACAACATTAGCACCCACAAAGTTGAGCCCAAGACCACCTGCCCTAATAGAAGAGAGACATATCAGTAGGTTCAAGATTTTTCATGTTTAAAATAAACCAACTACTACAAATTACATAACATTTCCACACTGCCCATATTGTTGTACAGCGCAGGATTTTAATTTTAATACAAAATACCACTTAGGTTAGAATTGTTACAATTTTCAACTAACATGGTGGAAACTAGGCAGATGTTGATGTGAGAGGAGCTGTTGAAGTCTTTGACAATCTGCACCCGCTCTTTGGATTTGGTAGATCCGTCCAACCTGCTGAAGTCCAGCCCCTCTGCCATGCAGTAGCTCTCCAGTACATCTAATAGCTAAGAGATCCAATACACATTAAATGATTATTAAGGATTCTAATAATCACTTGCATAAAACGGACATTGGGAGTCTTCATATACACAGTTGCTGTTAAGAGAAAGAGTTTCTATAGAAGATAAAATATAGATGGCACACAAACAAGTTTATGCAGAATAGCCACTAGACCGTACAGAGTCTTCATGGCTTATACTTATGGCTATACAATGGGGTAAAACTGAGCCCTGGATTGCCCTGCATAGATATCAGATAGATAGAACTTTACTGATCCCTAGGGAGGTTCCCTTTGCGAAATTAAAAAATTACTGATGATTACCAACACAGTAAAACAAAATATGACCTCATAGCATGTTTCCTGCCTTCTGCACACTGTGCCTAGGTGCCACCCCTCATCTACACCAAACAGAGTATTTTCAGCAATGACGTGGAGAGCATCTTTTTGTGTGCTGTGTGTGAAAAAAGGCAAATTTGGATGAAGGTTATTAGTTAACTAAAACTAAAAATTAGTGTGAAAAACATTTTAGTTGACTAAAACAAAAACTAGATTTTAGAAAAACTCAAAACTGAAAAAATTACACAATTGAAACACTCTGGAACTAATCCTGGAAAACGGGCACAGCTGCATTGTAATTTAGCTCTAAATTAGCTGCTGGAGCTCATTGTGTCCACATAAGATATTACCTGCAAGTCTACCAGAAGTGCCCAAAAAGCAGATTTCCCTTTTCCAGAAGCCACATCAAGCAGCATGGAGGAGGTGAGGAGGTCGTAGACAGTCCAGTCATTTTCAAAATGCAAAGACCTCACGCAGACTAAATGCTTATGAAATGCTCCTGGTGTGATTTGAAGCTGTGCAAAAGTCACAGCAAAACTGCGTTGGAGATGCAAACATCACATAAACGCACCTAGTGAATTCCCAGGGTAACTGAAACTAAACTGTACAAAAAGCAAAAAAGAAAATAAAATGAAATAAAACATTTAAAAAACTACTGGAAAGCATAAAATGATGATAACTGCTTACCTACAAACCTTGACCTGAAATGGACTTTAATAGATCAGGTAACTGCAACCATTATCTTCAACACTGGCTTATAAATAAACACTCTGTGATGAGAAAACCATGTCTTCAACTACTATTTCTTCTACAACCAAGTCATCTACTCTCATAGCTGCGGCAATTAAGAGGGTGCAATCAAACCTCTTGCTCTGTTTAATGACCAAAGGGATGTGATGAGGTATAAATCCAGATATACTTAAATAGACCCTGAGATCTAAAATCCCGATTAGACTGAGTGCTGACTTATTTTACAACGAGAAATCATCTCATCCTGTTTTTCATCCAGTTCTTGCACAATTTAGAGTATATTTTCAACCACACATTCAAAATCACAGACATACGAAATATGCAAACAGTTCTCACCTTGGTGGAGAGAGAAAAAATAAGTACTTTATCTCTCTTTTGCAGATAAAACTTGAGAAGCTTCTGTAAAACCTAAAAGAAAAGATACATTTATTAACCCCTTCAGAAACAGCCCAGGAAGAGCAGATCACACACTCTTGCTTTTACGCTTTACCTTCATTTTTCCACTGTACATTGGATCTGACAGGGCTTCAAATGCTTCATTTTTGCATCGCTGCACAAACTCTGGAAACTTCTGGAATACATTTGCACAGATGGCACTCACATACTTTTCCTAGACAAAACAAATGAGGCATTTTAATAACCAAGTCTGGAAAATTTCTGGAATCTGTTCAGGAGATATGCAGCTGTAATTAACTGGTACATTAAATTAGATACAAAGAAACACAACTTTACCTGTTTCTTGCTGGTGCCTGGAGTAGACTGAAGCAGTGCTACGTGGTTGGCAACCTTCCTCAAGATGGTCAGGTAACTAAAGTACAGCTCCTTCATATGAACACCTTCAGAGTTTGTCTGCAATATGATATGTATAGGATCACTTGATTAGTGAATTGTAGCAAGCTATAATGATGTGCTTTATAGTAAACATTTCTGAAAAAGTGTGATGCAGAGATACAAGATTCCAATTCAAGTCCTTAGCAAAGAAAAAATTAAGCAATCCCACAAAGATTCTTTAGATAAATTGCAGTTAAAATATTTTGTGCTATTTTGAAGTGATGTTTTAAAGTGAGGAAAAACAGGGGAGCTGCAGAAGCAATCTCAACATTTACACTAAATATATTGCAAGACATGCAAGGACATACAGTAGCGAAAGGGAAGAACTAACTTTATAGCAGCAGCTTCTGCAGGTGCGTCCACTTTGACAACCACATTTTTCTGAGGACCTCAGCAGTAACGTCACATCTGTGGTGTCTAGCACTGTCTGATAAACAGTCTGTTGAAAATCTGTCAAAGAGCAATATACCACCTTGGACAAAACACAACAGATACATAAAATGTTGCTATAAAGAGATGATCATTAAATGATAAAAGATGATAAATGATAAAAGTCTGACATCCAATCTTACCCTGTCATCCTTCTTAGGCAGTTGCTCTTGGATAAGTGCTTTAGTCCTTCTAAAGAACCAATGAGAAATCTTCCTCGCCAGGGCTCTGACAGCTTTCCTCCCTGTAGCAAGAGCACGTTTGGTTGCACTGTGTCTCTGCCCTTGCTCAATGGGATCTGAAAACTTGTTCTTGAAATGTCCTAAGCTGCCAAGACAACCTGGTATAGCCCTAAAGATACATAACATAACATAAACTTCACATAGTGGAAAACATTTGACTGTAATTATGTAAATGTGCTGTCGACACTGATGTCCCAAAAAGCTGTAACATTAAAAAATTTAAATAACTGAAAGTGATTCATTATATTCAACTAAAAATAGGACAAACTCAACATATCAAAAGTTCAAACTGCGATTTAAAAAAAAATGCTCCTTTTGAATTTAATACGACAAACACATTTTTAAGGATTCAATGACATTTATGATGGACTGAGGCAAAGTGTTAAACTGTCTGTGTTAGTGATGCTAACAGTTATATTCAGGATTTAGAGTAACATACACTGCCATTCCAAAAATCATTTTCAGGTAAGACTCTGCTTATTTCAGTAATATTATGCCAAATTACATTCTGTTTGCATTACAGTGGCGTGACTCAGCAGTAAAATATTTTGGATTTTAAAAAGGCATTTGAGCCATTAAAAACACTGGGCAAATTATGATAGGGTAAGTAAAACCTCCACAATGGATGTCCAGGACTGTTAAGCAGCTGAAATCCTGCATTAATCAAAAACTTAAAGAATGCTGGTAAAAGGAAGGGTAAAGTGAAACAGCAGAAAACATGCCCCTGTTGCAACATGTTCTCTGCATTCAAAATGAATATGTACACTAACTAGACAAAAATATTGGGTTGCACCTCTCCATCACTGAATTCAGATATTTATTTCAGTCCCATTGTCACAGGTATATAAAATGAAGCAACTAGCCATGCAGTCTGCCTTTACAGACATTTGTGAAAAAATTATTTGTTCTAAAGAGCTCACTAAATTCGAGAGTAGTACTATTCAACAAATCAGTTCATAAAATGTTATCCCTCCTAGATAATTCATGAACACTTTTAAGTGTTATTATTGCAAACTGGAGGCATTTAGGAACCACAGCAACTAAGCCATGAAGTGGCAGAAAATGTGAGGTTACAGAGATGGGTCACTAAGTGTTGAGGTGCATAGTGTGTAAAACTCACCAATGCTACACTGACTCAATAACTGCAGAGTTTCAGAAGCTGTTATAGCTGCAAATCCAAAAATAATGCCTATGAATTTGGAATGAAATGCCATAAAAGCTCCTGTAGATGCAATGTGTAGGTGCCCCAATATTTTTGCCCCAATTTGTTTTGAGTGTATTTTTTTAAACAATGAAGTTTCTGTTTTAAAAATGTAATGTATGGTCTTTGCAGTGTTTCCAATCAAATATATAGTTCAGATGATTTCCATATTATTATATTTGCAAACAGTTTTAAAAATAGGAAGTTGCAATATAAAATGTTTGTAATATTAACATACCAATCCATAACACACCACAGCTCCTCAAGGTTGTTCTGTAAGATGGTTCCAGTGAGACCAATTCTAACCTAATGGAAATATTAAATCAAATCTAGCATCAGAGCAAGACTCAAAGTTAAGCTCGCTATAATTTTAGATGCTTGTTATGATGGTGGAATGTTTTACAATAATTTCAATATAGTAGAAATGGGTGTGCCCAGCATTAATATTCAGTAGAGACAAACAGCATCAACACTTTCCATCATCAGTTAATCTACAGAGACTCATGACTAGCTCCACACTGATAACAATATTTTTAAGTAACAACAAAAGCACTCTGACCTTACATCTTAGCTCCTTCATGGCATGTGTGATCTGAGAGTTTGGATTTTTTATCTTGTGAACCTCATCCACAACCACAGCAGACCAGTCTATTCTGCAGGGAAGAGACACAGGCATAATTTAAGGCTTAAATAGGGAGGACAAATTTACTGATAGATCAAATTGCATAAATGTTGGCAAGTGCTTAAAATATGTAGATACAGGAAAACAGAAATAAAACATTAAAATGGTAAAGTGAACTAAACGAACTTAGGAAAAAGATAAGAGAAGTAAAAAGATTTTAAAAAAAGAAAATCTAATTTAATCAGAATTTAAAGAATAAATAAAAGTGGTCTTAAACTGATTAAGGCATTGGGAGAAAGAACAGTCCAAAATAAAGAGCACTAAAAATACAAACACTTTTTTATAAAATATTTAAGAAATAAAAATTATACAGAAACTTTTAAGTCATTTTCCTCTTGTGTTTTGAGTTTGGGCCGTACCTGTTAAACTGATCCAGGCAGAGACGAAGAGTTTCATAGGTGGTGAGGGCAATTTCAACTCGTCCCTTCTTAATACGGGCCAACTCTTCCTCTTTCTTCAGTCCATGGACCACCACACACTGGAAGTGACCCCATGTGTCAAGCTCATCTTTCCAGTTATAAAGCACTGACAGAGGGGCCACAATGAGGAACACCTTGACCAGATAACAGAAACTCCAAAATCATGATGGTGACAATTCAATGATATAATTTGTTGCAGTTGATCAAATGCATTTGGTATTTACAGATGTGTATTTTTCTGTAAAAATATGTTGTGATATAATGCATGTCTTGATGTAAGTAGCATTTTTAAATACCTACCTTGTTGGGTTTACTTTGCTTACACAGCAGCTGACTCTGCAGAAACTGGGGCCTGTTGTTTGTGATGTCCTCCCATGTGCCTGTTTTGTGCAACACAGCAGCAAGAAAACCAATGACCTAAGGTAAGACCAAAGAGGTAGAGAGAATGAAAACAAAAAAGCCATGTGAAGCCACATTTGAAACAAATGCTAATATTTTAATAATTCTCAAATTGTTGTAATGTGCTCTGTACCTGCACAGTTTTTCCCAGGCCCATGTCATCTCCCAGGATGCAACCTCTGGAACGGATGTAATTACTGTAAATGAACCTGATACCTCCTCTCTGGTAATCTCTAAGGTACCTGTTGATAGTGTAAGGGACTTGGTCTTCATCAACATCGCTCAGCTGTAAGGGGACACTTAGCCTGGGGTCTGTCACGCTGGTAGGAAAACATGGTTTCTCCTGCATGAAATCATTCAAACCTGGTCTCATAAGTTTTGAGACAGGTATGGCTTCCTCTTCTGGTTCTTCCTCATCCGCATTTTCATTTTTGTCATTAAATATCACCCATGCTGTATCGTTATTATGAGAGGTGGAGGTTAACCTTTGGATAGTGGCTTCTCTCAGGTTGCCATCTTTTGAGTGCAGAGCCAGACAGCTGTCACCTTCACGCCATGTAGCTGTGAAATCATGTTGACTTTTATCAATCAACTGTGGCTTGGAAAACAGTTTCCTAACCAGAACATCAATGGTGTAGTAGCTCATCCAGCTGAAGATCCATCACAATTCACAGGCTATTGTAATGTTTGCAAAGTAAAGAAAGAAAGCAGTGCATTTTCATGCCAAATCTGTCCAATATTCCAGGAGGGATAACGATTTTTGTGAAAATGTAAAATGAAAACTTTGACCTTGACTTTGAGTTTAACTTGGGTGAAGACGCTTTAGGTGATCACTGTGTACAAGTTTCACTAAAATCTGATGAAAACTCTTGGATGAGTAGCAAGTTTGTAAACTGTGAAAGAACAGATGCATGGACTTACTGACACCTCACCATGACATTAGCTCTATGGTCCTTCGGCTGGATGAGCTATAAAAAATTACCCCATGAAAGGTAGACTAATGACATGGTTAATTATGTAGATGTAGGAAATAATTCCACAGTCCATATTTTGGTCAAAATGAGTGCAAATTAACTTCATAAATACTGGGTAAAAATTTAAAGAAAAGCAAAGAAATAGCTTTACAGGAAGAGATAATCACCTCCCCACTGTTCAAATATCGCTAATCACTAATGTGCACAAGAGAGGTGAAGAAGAGAGTGCAGGCAGGGTGGAGTGGGTGGAAATGAAAGTCAGGGGTGATTTATAACAGAAGGACAACAGCAAGAGTGAAAGGGAAGGTTTACAAGATGACAGTGAGACCTGCTATGTATGGTTTGAAGACAGTGGCAGTGACAACTAGAATGGCGGCGGAGTTGGAGATAGCAGAGATGTCAATCAAGTTTATTGCTATATATAAGCAATACCCCCCTGAGATAAAGTATTCTGATTCTGCTGCTATATGAGATTGTCAAGCTGACAGCCTGACCAGCACTGTAATTAAAAACTGCAAGGCCAGTAACATCTTGGGTTTGGAGCTTGACTCTCTGACAGTGGTGTCAGAAAGGAGGATGCTGTCCAAGTTAAGGTCAATCCTTCACACTCTTTCTATGGCGTGCTGGACAGACACAGAAGCACATTCACCAGCAGACTCATTCCACCACAGGAAATCATTCCTACCTGTAGCCATCAAACTCCTCTCTTTAACACCTGGTCTATATCTCTTATCCTTATATTTCATATATAGTATTTATGTTATATATTGCACTTTTTATATTTAGGCTAATTTATTTCTATTTAATTTTCTATCTTTCATATTTATACTTCCAATTTTACTGTTTACCTTTGAGTGTTTATGGGATAATTGCACTTTTTACATACAGGTCTATACAGTTTTATTTCCTTATTTTAAATATCCATATATATTTAGATCTAATGGCACAACTGGAAATTAGGCATTTTCTATCCTGGGATTAATAGAGGATTCTACTTCTAAGTGTGATAAATGACCAAAAAATGTTTGTATTACAGTATCATCCAACTTAGCTGAATGCAAGCATGTGTGCTATAATGTTCCATTAGTTGTACTTTGAACAGGGGAACCCATTTCAGCAACTGAAGAATTTATAACTATATGTAGATTACGTAGGTGGACTGGGAAAAAAATTGCTTTTATTATTCTAGAACTAAAACGTTCAATTTCCAATTTTTATAATAGGATATCGATAGTCGGTATGCCTGCATTGATACATTGGCACACAAAATACTGATACAATACTGTATAGAGTGTTTTCACATGACGTCACCAAATCGGAAGTCGGTTATGCTGGAGACACTCACCAGTCAAAACAAACAATGAACAATACAGCTTACCGCAAAGTTTGAAAAAGAAAATGCAAAATGGTTAACTACTGCCATGTTCTCGGCTGTCACAATCGCTCAGCCAGAGAAAAACGTCTACAGGACTACCTACCGTCTGACCAAAGTTGTGAAAAGTCAGGGAGAGCAGATGGAGAAATTACAGTATTAAAAGAAAGGAGGTGATTATGGATTGCAAGCCTCAATCAGAATATGGATGGGAAGAATGTGGATAACATCCGAATTTGCTCAGCTCATTTTGTAGCTGGTACGTATTTCACGTTGACATTTTCACCTGCTTTTTGTGACACAAGTGTATTGGCTGTAAGGTCACAAATTGAACAGTGCAGGTTGCAGGTTTGATAAAGTTTAATATGTGAAAGCTTATGCCAAGGCAATATTTTGTACTATTTAAAGAACACCAATATCATATGTCAATGGCTGTGACAAAGGATAAACTTACAGGAGGCAATAGATGCTGAAGCTTCATAGTGAAATTTTGAGTTTTTGTCCATGACTGCTTATGCATCCTGTTTGTTTTGAGTGAGCTATATCTCCAAGATAGCACCATGTCCAGTTCCAGACTGGATTTGCGGGGTTCGTGAAAACACTCTATAGTCCCCCCCCCGCCCGCCCGCCTAGTTTGGACAAGCACAGATGAAGCAGTGGATGTACCTTCAGCTACTCCCTTGCATTCTCCCCAAGGGATTGCCACAGCAGATTGATCTGCACTGGCAATTTGGCAGAGGTTTTACACCAGATTACCTTCCTGATGCAGCCGTCCATGGTGACAGGGGCTTGTGTCACCATTTGGAATTGAACCAGGGACCTTTTGCTTGTAAGGTGAATGTGTAAACCACTACACTAAGGAGACACCAGATGGGACAAGGGCTATGCTGGACTAAAGCTGTTGAAGATGGTGCTGGTAGGCAGGAGGAGCAGGGGAAGACCACAGAGGAGGTTCATGCATGTAGTGAAGGAGGACAGAGAGATGGTAAGGACGTGATGCAGGCAGATGATCCGCTGTGGTGTTCCCTGAAGGCTGCACCCAGCAGAAGAAGACTAATTGGCGGTTATGAAAAGAAATGTGAAAGGGGCTTTACACACCCTAACGTTTTGGAAACCTGTGACCAACAGATAAAGACAACAAATAAATCAGAAAATACCTTTTCCAGCGACAGAAGTTGAAGCCATCAGGAGGAAACACAGACTGAGCTCTCCGATCTTCTTCCTGTGGAGGAACAGTCACAGCACCTCGTTAGCTGACTGGATTAGCTTCGCCATTATAAACAACAAAGGGAACAATTAAACAGGAACAGAAAGCCTATTTATGTAAGTGATATCATCCCGTGTAAGTCGCCCATACTTGATCCACTTTTCAGATTCCTTTATATAAAGAAACGGCACAAGCAGACACACAGCAGGACCAACTGCACAACAACTGGTTAGGTGTTTATTTTCACAATCGCTACCGCACTTTCTACAAATTTCACCGGCGAAAAATAAATGTTAAAGCGAAAATATATTTTGTGCAGATTTCGTGGCTTACTTTAAAGCACATTTGAAACGTTGAGTGGTTTACTGAGTTGATCTATTTTTTCCTTTTAACAATGTCGCTCTTTTGTGGAAAGTGCTGTGCACTTTCCAAAGCGCCTTTTCCATGAAATAAAGTGAAAGTTGTTTAGATTTAATCAAACACTGAAAAATATAAAACCTGATTTCAAGTCAGTGTATATAACAGCAACTAACAGTATCTGTATTAAATTAACTTAATACAAAATTTTCAATAAACACTACAAAGAAATCAATCACAACTTCCCTCAGCTCATTCCTGTAGTTGCTCAGTTCTTAAATTGTTTATTAGGCAAGTTTTTCCAAGCATCTTAAATTTTGGTTGTCCCTTTCCATGATCCTAAACTGACTCACAGGAATTTAGATTAAGGTTCTACTGATGCCCTATCTGCTATCTGCACTTGTCCCTTTCCCTAAGTTTAGCTATTTATGACTCTGGCTATGTGTTTGGGGTACTTTCTCATGATTTATAATCAGTTTGGGACTATAAGATATCTCATTGCTGATTCAGAATGTAAAGTGCTTCTGGAGTTTGGGAATGACATGACCCTCAGTGGGTTCAACACTGGTGCAGATGAGTCGTCTACAAATGGAGAAATGATCACCAAGAACCTCCTTGAAAGAAAACAAACACAGGAGAGGATGTACTTCCTGCAGCAGCTAAAAAGTTCAGCCTGCAAAATTCAACAATGGTGCATTTCTATACCTGCGTACATCATTTAGTTGGTTTTCACCTCTCCATTCACCATCTGGTACCCTGCTGCCAAGGACAAAAGCAGACATATGCAGTTTATCATTTGTTCTCCTGAGAAGGTGACAGGCTGCTGGCTGCTGCAGGACCAGAGCATCTCCAGGACCCTGATGCAGGCAGGAAACATTATAGCTGATCTGGCCCAAGCTGGACCAAGCCACAAGGACAGTTTCTTACCATTTGCAAATTCTTTGTATACTGCTCCCACTGACACTACACATTATATTAATATATGCTACTAAACCTGTCTTTTTGCATCATAGTAACACATTGAGAGCAGGCAAAATTGAACAATTGAAGATGTTCACTGGGAGTGACCAGGATGGACAGGATCAGACATGAGTACATCAGAGGCACAGCTCACTTTGAGCAATGTGGAGATAAAGTCAGAGAGACGAGGTTGCGATGGGGTGGACTGAGGGGACATCATGAATATATTGGGCAAAGGATGCTGAAAATGGAGCTGCCAAGCAGGAGAAAAAGAACAAGACCACAGAGACAGTTCATGGATGTGGTGAAGAAGGACATGCAAAGGGCCAGTGTCTTAGAGGTGGATAGAATGGACAGGGTGAGACAGAGCCAGATGAACCACAGGGAGTAGCTGAAAGAAGAAGAAAATTAACACTTTTTTCTGGCAAAGATATCTGCACAAACACAGCACATATATAATAGTTAACACTGTTAGCATTTAGACAGTTGTTTGTTCAAACTTTGTACAGCTCCCTCTTTTTTATAAACAAAAGTCTTGTCACTTAAATTAAATTACCCGGATTAATTGCAGGGAACATTTTAACTCTGAGTGTACATTTAACATATCAGTAAATGCATCTGGTCTATTTGTAAGAAAATAATTGTTGCTTGTCTTTGCTGAAAGTAATGAAACATTTAAAGGATTACTTTATTAAGTAGACATGCTAAGACAGACGAGTTGGTTTAAACTTTATTTGACTCTGCATTTACACACATGCCTAGAGGAACATAAAAAATATATGTCTATGAGGCTTGTGCAAAACTTGAAAGTACAGATATTATTACAGAGGAAACACCATCACTCAACCAATTTTTCTCATTAATCATAAGAAGACCACACATAACCTAACATTTGGTCTAAAACCAAGAAAAATGTCTTTGCCTGTCTACTGGGGTTGACATGATAAGATCGCTTTAAGGTTGTCTGTTGCTATGCAGACTAGGCTTGTAAACACACACCAACACTATCTCAGTTCTCCATCCCCAATTTGATTTTCTCAAAACGTTGGATATGGTGCTCCAGATGAGGCAAGACTAGGTCCGCTTCTTGCCATGGTACACTGACATACAAAAATGGGACTTTTTGTTCCTGCTTTCTCAACACTGGGAATTTATAGGGCAGCTGCTGCAGATGTTCTCATAAAGAAAGCCCAAACACTGATGTCAAATGGTTTACATACTGCACTAGATCTCACACACACTTGTTCTCTCACTGAACCACAAGGGCCTTCTTTGGCCTTATTTACAACATCACCACTAAAGAGTTGGGATAATCACTGGGTGTAAACAAGAACTTCTCATCAGCAGTCCTCAAAGGTGACTAGTTGACTTCTTTGTGTCAAGTGCTAGGTTTTTCTTTTAATTTCTTCAAACATTTGTTGGCTTTCAAATTTAAGTGTAGCTTTGCTCCTTGCTGAAACTGGAGAGAAACTAATAGTTTTCATTTTATCCCTGCTTTTTATTTAAGATGTTGGAAAAACCCACTAGATTCAAGAGTCAAGATTCAAGAGCTTTATTGTCATTTTCAACCACATTTAGCTGACGCAGAACATGGCGAGATGAAATAACTTTTCTCCAGGACCTGGTGCAACATATAAACATATAGACATATGACAGAAGGGATTTTTACAGAGCCAGATTTCGAGACAGCCTTCTGGGGGAACCCACGTTGCCTTCTAGGCGGCCCATATGGTCCAGATCCCAGATCTGTTTTCTGCTTGACTTAGCTCTACAGCCAGACAAAGGCTGTACAGAATGGATTGTGATTTCTGAACCATCAAAGATAATGGCAGTGGCCCAACCCTCCGAAGGAAAGGGTGCTTGAGATGTGGAGATTGTGGAACCGTAATCCACTTCACTCCTGTGTCAATCCTTATGTTACTTTTAACGTGTCTGTAAACCTCCATTAAAAAGTATATTTATTTGGCCCATAAACGTACATTTTCTAGGCATTACTGTTTTTTTAAGGTTGTGTATGTGCATTTGTATCATTGCGGCAAAATGAGGTTCTAGAGACCTACTCTTGTGTTTACAAATCTCTGTCAGTCTGTTTGTCTGTGAATAATTTAGTCAATGTGGTAACATCACAGCTGTGCAAGATGCAATCACAAAAGTTTACAAGTGTGCAGTTCACATCAAAATGAAGGCAAAGTTTGATGAGACCTTTGTCTCAAGTTCTCTGTTGTGGTGAAAATGTTTAAGCCATTCATTTTCAGTATCCAAAATGAGGAGCACTTTCTGAGAAATATTTTTGATTGAAAAATAAATTAAAATATTCCTTTGTATTTTTATTACCATCTGAATAATGTATGTATTAGCTTTTTCATTGACATTAACACAAAATCAACCTGCTGGTACTGTACATGGATATTGAGTGATCTTTGGTGACTTATGTTGTGTTCTGATATAAAAAGAATTAGACTATTTTTAAAATCATTTTATCTTAACCGTTAGCATCCTAGAATCTTCACAACTGTCTTTTCTTTCCCTTTTTCAGTTGCACCTTCCCTGAAATAATTCATAAGGTAAAACTTTTTGTATCCAGAGCAACTCTGCCTTCAGTAAATATTTGGTTAAATACAGTTAGCTATTTCACACTCCAGGAATATGTCACCAAATAATTACCAGTTATTGCACAAGTGCAAGAGCCAGTATTTGTTTTCAAATTTCTGCCAGTCAGCTACTCTATAAGATTTTTTTCCTATATGTAGTAACACTAGTGATATTTTTGGCCTATTGCAGTGATTTCATCTGAAATGTCATTGATGAGAAAGAAAAAACAAAACAAAAAAAAACTCAAATCACTTACGAGAATTTAAAGCTTTGCTCAAGTACAGCACTTAAGTAAGTGCAATCATTTTTTTACTTCTATTTAGTAATGGTCATGTACATATGGTAACATTGTTGCTGCATCTCAGCTTTGTGGTTTCTTGAAGTGCCTCTTTAAATGAGGTCATTTACATCACATTTTAATCTCTAAAGACAGAAATGGAGCATTTTCTAATGTATTCTGATTAGGTCAGAAGGGTGCATTCTCTTGCATCCACCATGAAATTTCCCCACTGGCTTTCCTTAAAACCCACCTGGATTAGCTTAAGAAAATGTACTTTTGCGGCTGAGGTGTTTCCTGCAGCAATAGCTTTAATCTCAATCAGATTTATTTGTTTCAATTGAGGTTTGATTTTAATAAAACACAGTGTTGGACCAGACATGGGCTACACGTCTGTTGTAGGTTGTAATCAGTGCTTAGAGAGAAAGACCTGAATGGGAGTCTTGTCCTACACTCTAGAGCTTCAGAAACACTCCTGTGTTCCAACACCTCTCACTCATGAGTCAGAAAATCCACTATGAGCCAAAAGCAATTACAGCTGTGCCAAAAATGACAGTTTCAACTTCATAAGCATTGATTGCACAGATGGAAAATTCAATTGATAATTCATGCTTTTCCTTTTGCCTCATTTGCTTAATTCATCTGTTTAATTCATTCATAGTGTGAGGTATCCTCCTATAAAAGCTGAAACATTTGGATTAAAATTACATAATACATCTAAAATCAACAAATACAAGATATCTGCATAGTTTTAATCAGTGGGTAGTGTTTTTTTTTGGCTCCAGTTATGTTTGTTTCATGGAAAGGATCTTTTTACTGCAGTTCCATTGTACTTGATGATTCATAGTGCCATCACTTTTAGGAAATGATGTTGATCTGATGATGATTTTGAGGATTAAGATGAAGATGTTTTAAATCCTCCACATGCATCATTAACATTGATGCAAAATATCAAGAACGCCTTCAGGTAATTCGTCCTGAAATGATAAACTCGTTCGATTTTAGTTGTCAACATTTAAGGTCAGTGTGACCACACAAAACCCACTTGTGGCCTTAAATTTTAAAAGAAAAATCATATAATAATTATTACAAAATTTCAGAGAAATGTCTAATAGGATAAAAGATGAGGTGATGGCATTTTAGATGCAAATGGTCAAAGGCCATTATAATGTTATTATTATTATTATTGTTATTATTATTATCACTGCTTGTGTTTGCATGTTGTTTTTCACCTTTAAAGATGATTATGATTATTACATTAATGAATAATTGAGAAGGGGTAAGATCATGTAAGTTCATACTTCTTCCCATTCCTTTTTGATCATCAGTTTTATTGTTTTTTCTGTATTTTTCTCTTGTCATTGTTGTTATTGTTTCTTGTTTGTTTGCATTATAGTAACCAAGTGAATAACTTTTTTCTCTCTTTTTTAAATGTTTGAAATAAAACAAACTAACTGGACTAACAAATGTTGGATGCTCACTCTGAAATTTTGGTGACTTTACATATCTTTGCTGCTTGTAGCAACATTCATATTTTAAAGCATTGTCTTTGTTCCATCAAAATCAACTTTATTAGTCAAACATAAATACTTTTTATGTTATTAAAAATTCATTTTAATTATTCATTAAATGTGTTATATGAGTGTAGATACTCATGAATATAAACTGCAATTGGACCAGTTGGTGGAGGTATAGAACTGCAAGGCAGCAACTGTAGTTTTAAATAGTTAATAAGAAATTTGTATCTCTGACTTGTTGACATGATTACAACTTTACATCTGTCCAAATCATAAGCAATATATAATGAAGACTATCATCTATTTATTTATTTAGATTGTTTTTAAGATGCCACATTGTCTCAGAATCCCTTTGAATTGTACTGTCTCAGCTTCAATTTTTCCAGTGCCCTCATTGGCTTGTCATTGTCTCATTTATCATTACAAATGTAAGGACTAGTCAATATAAATAGTATCAATTTAGCAAGGTTGGAGACATAAATGCAGCAGTTCTTTTTAATAAAGTTATATAAGGCTTGAATCTGTTGTTTATGCAGCACATTATCCAGTGTGTCTCACCCAAACACCTTTTGCTCTCACATACTCTTTCCTCCAAGTACTGATAACTGACTTCTCTTTAAATGTCATAGTACTCGCAGACCTACTCTGAAATCATAAATATGTAATGTAATTCTGATTTCTGTCACTGTTGTGCTAACTTTTATTAATCAGTGGGGACTCCTTCAGCCTCTCTTCACCACTTTGGGGCCACAGACAGATGATGATGCAACTTATTCTGCTCAGCAAATTGATTTACAACATAGAAGCCTCTAATGACCTGAATTTGATGGCTGGTCCCCTTTGTCCTGCAGTGAGATGGAAAACTCTGCAGAGCAACATATTTACGATCAAACTGCCTCTCATTACACTGCAACCCCATAGAAGAGCCTTTTGTTTGTCCTGTTTGGCCACACTAACAGAAAGCCCATCAACCAGAAAGTATAACTAACTGTGGTGTTGGTTCTTGTGTGTGTGTGTGTGTTTCCTTGTGTTTGTGTAGTTGACATTTTGCTATCAAAGGCTCCACAGGCCCTTTAAAAACAGCTGATTAGATCGCTGACAACAAGAGTGTTAAACCACATGACAGAAACGCAATGGAAAAAGGGAAGCACGTCCGATTTCTGTGTGCGTTACTCCACTCTGGTAATAATCACACTCTTCCTGCCAGGCATGGTGGACAGGCATAAATTATTTGATACTGAAATGAAATAACTGGCTACCAGACAATATTTTCCCTACTTCCACTCTTCTGAACCACCCCTAACCCAACACTGACTGTTACTCAAAGAACTGCATGACTGCACGTCTCAACAATGAGGCCACACAAAAACACTGATTCAGCAGAACTGGATGTCCATTTCTCAGGCATTTAAGCATGCAATTATGTTCCCCTCCACTCCCCAATTCAGAGTCAGGATTAGGGGGAGTACAGCGTGGTATCTGTAGTAATTCAGTTTGTGGAGGGGGATATATGGAAACGGGGTACATTGCTATCCTGATTGGCAGTACAGCCCGAATTCCAGAAAAGTTGTGACATTCTTTAAATTTGAACAAAATTAAAACTAAAAGACTTTTCTGATCACATAAGTCAATATTTTATTCACAACAGAACATAGATAACATAACAAATGTTCAAGCTGGGAAATTGTACACCTTCATCCACTAAATAAGCTCATTTCTTTTTTTTTTTGCCAATATGTTTATTGTCTTTTTCAAAAATTTTTCACAAACACATAACATATACACATACAGTACATACATATACCCACTACACACACAAACTGCATACCCTTGCATCATAACAAAATAAAAAAAATAAAAAAATAAAAATAAAATAAAAAAATAAATAAATAAAAATAAAAATAATTAAAAAAAAAAAACAAAAACAAAAGAGGGGAGAGAAAAAGAAAGAAAATGGGGGCTACATTTTACAGCATTCATAAATCATTTCAGAAAAATCTAGCACTTTCATTTGTCATCATATTTATATATGGTTCCCAGAGTTTATCAAAGTCTTTTTGTTTGCCCTTGGCAATGTATGTTAGTCTTTCCAGTCCAATACATTCAGAAAGTTCCTTCATCCACATTTTCATTGTAGGAGCGTCCATACTCTT
>VUQH01007571.1:6811-17921 GCA_015106775.1 Etroplus canarensis
GGATTGGATTGAATAGAAATTATGTTAGTTTGTCCAATTACTTTTGAGACTATGAAAACTGTATGCTTAAAAATGACTGTAGTTCCTAAACAGTTAAGCAATTCTTTTGTCTGACCCCTCAAATTAAAGCTGGAAGTCTGCATTTCAATCAAATCTTGATTGCAGTGATTGAAAAAAATGTAAAATCCACTGTGGTGGTATACAGAAGCAAAGCTACAAAAAAAGAAAGAAAAAAGGAAAATAGTCCACTTTCATGTGTGTGTCAGTCAAGATTTCAGTGTTCATTTGCCAACAATAAAGCCATTTTTCTGGAGCTCTTTGTATCACTAGATAGTTGCTTTTTCAAAAGCAACACTCAGTATAAATTTCTTCAATAAAAGGGAAATTTTCTCTTTTGATATGATGCCTCACATATAACAAATAAAACAATATCAGACACAGAGTAGCTTTCTGTCAGAGACACATCAGCATGGCCCAAATTGGGACACCACTTCCATTTTGAAAGTGCAGTTATGAGTGTTTTTAGACATTTCAGTTACATGTCATCTGTAAAGCAACGCAATGCCAGCACTTCTAGACCACAGATATTTGTCACACCTACTGTAATGCACCATCGAGCTGGTGAGGCAGAGGGGCCCAGGAGGGGAATCAAGGAATCTGTCGAATTAATACATGCAGTGAAGATTCCTCCTGTCAGCTCAGCTCTCTTTTACCACTGGCTTTTAAAAGCCATTTAGAGGCAGCAAACTGAACAGGACAGACAAGCTTGACAGCGACTCCTTAAAGAGCATCTGTCTCCTTTAACACTTAAATAAACTATGATACTGTCTTTTACACATGAGCTTAATTTTAATTAATGAATTGATCTGTCTTGTCAGTAACAAAGCTGAATTGTTTGAAATGTGCCAGAAGCAATATATATATATATATATTTTCCTATAAGGAATATTTCAGGCTTTACATCACTCTGTATAATCCCTCTCTTAATCAGACATGTGCTTAACATTATGAACCATTATAGCTTTTGATGCAGAGAGCAGTCAGAATTATTTTTCAAGTTGTTAAGATCGAGTTGACAAACCGGAAATCCTGACTCAATTTGTTCACTCATGGGTAGTCTAAAAGAAGTTTGATACATCATGAACACTGTAAAAGGACATAAGTTTCATGTTTCTGAGTGCCACTGCAGAAACTGTCCTATCACAGCAGGATTTATCCGGATAATAAGCTGATGACTGCTTCTCCTTATTGGTTTTAACCTTTTTTTTCATCTCCCAACAAACAACAATTTAATTGAGCCATTTCCTGCACTAAATATATTTGCTGTTAAATTACAGCTCCTTGCTGCCTTTCAGAAAGTAATACACAATGGAAAAGATGTGATGATAAATAACAGAATAATTTATATCTTAGATAAGGAAGAGATCTACATTTATTCCATCCACTGTGCAGCTGTAAACTACCTGACAATTGTTCATTAATGATTCCCAGTAAATTCCTTAAAATGGTAATTTGTCATCCTGTCACTTCATTTGTGACCTAAAATTCCTCACTAGAGGCATCATCAAATAAATTAATCACTACCCAGGATCCATTTCTCCCCTGTGCGTGCTATTATACCCAGCTCTCTTGTGTTTCTCTTCATTTACATATATTTAATGGCCCAGTTGTGGTTGGTTATGCCATGCGACTTGCACAGCTCGTGTCAGGTGAAATATTCCGACTGCCACAGTCTTTAACAGTGCGAACCATGTCTTGTTCATTTTCCTTGAATACCTGAAACACAGGAGAATAAAGAGAATTAAAGACATTTTATGGAACAGTAAAATCAAAAGTGCACATTTTGCAGGTTTCTGGTTGGGGAATTGCACTAATAAGATGACACACTTTTAAGAAACACATTTTAACAGATGTGTTTTTCTGACACACACAGCAGATTTTTAGAACATTACAACTGTTTAACACAAAGAAAAAATTGGAAAGTTAAATACACAAGTTGTCTACACAATTTAGTTTTATTTAATTGCATCTCATTACAGCACATGTGTACAGTACATTACCCACCAGACAGATTGCTTTGTTGTGTTTCTTGGCAAAATGATGATGTTATGATTTTGAGTGTGAAGCTATGATCATACACAGGGCTGAAATACAAAAATGCACATTTCAATGTTAAAGTGGTTAAAGAAATATGACAGTGAGATTCAGTTGTTCCACACTGTATTAAGCAGTGCATCTAAAGACAATTTAACTGCTCTTTGTTTAACATGAAACTGCGGTCTTATATGTTGTCTTGATATACTATGGATAGTTAAATACAGAGATTTCAAAGGCACAGTGTCATCAGAGCATCATCTGCCCGCTTAACCTATCAGCTAACAAAACAACAGTTTATGTGACAAGTCAGTACGCTTTCATCACATTTCCAAAATGGAGCTATCTTGTAGTTTTTTATACTTAAAACTACATTGTGCACTAAGCCGTTTGTTTATGTTTCATATCTTATAAATGAGTGTTGAAAGCTTTAGAGGAGCCTGGTTACACAAATGTTTGGAGTAAAAAATGCAGTCTTGGTGTTTTAAAGTGATTTTTGGGCATTTTGGTAGGGATACATGCAAATATATTCAATTGTTTTCTGATCTTTTGACAGATAAAAAACAGCCCAATTATTTTTATGAGCTGAGAGCTTGTCATGTTTGAACTTCCATCCTCATTAAGGGTCCCTAACACCAGAGGACATGTGAATGTGTTAGGAGCAGTACCAGAGAAAACAACATCCCAATCTTGCCAAAGGATCCTCTCTCACCCAGCCACCCTGTTAGAACCTCACAGCCCGTTTCAAATGAAATTAGCATAATTAAGAATTAACATGCATTAATTGTGGTGTTTAATGCAAACTGAAGCTAAATGTGTCACTTACTGTAGATAAGCTGCTAAATGCCTTGTCACCTCTTCAGTGGTGCTTTGGGTGGAAGAAAATGTTTGTGGAACAGCTACTTTGGCCAGAATACTGACCGCATTCAAAATGTGCAGTATTTTACAGACTTTCAGTTATATGCGATAATCCAACTGAGCACATACCTTTTCACCTCAACCCCGTTTACTAAAATTTGCCCAATTTTTCCAAGTTGTGTAAAGACTAATCCTGCTTGGTCTGTCCTCGAAAACTCAGCCTACTCTCCACATAATGCACACTGGAGAAGAAAATAGGTATTGCTTTGAACAGCTAACAGTCACTGAGACAACCACTCTACATTAACATTAAATTTGAGATTTATTATTTATTAGGCATACAACCACCAAAAATGCATTAACTTTATGGTGGTTGTATGCCTGATAATAAATAAATTCAAAGTCTGCTTTTATAATTTACTACAGAAGGCCACTACGTTATGTATAAGTAGTGGCTTATACATTTGCCTCGCATGTTAGGTCCCTGGTTTGCAGCCAGGAGAGACACAAGCCAGTGTACTCAGTGCAAGACCCAAGCACAGATAAATGGTTGTGTCAGGAAGGGTACCTTCAGCTGCTTCCTTAGTTTTTTTTTTTGTTTTACCTCCAGGAGGTCACAACAGCGGATTGGTCCACATCAGTCATTTAGCAGAGGTTTTCCTGACCCAACCCTCCGTGGTGAGAGGGTCTTGTGTCCCCAACTGGAATCAAACTAGGCACCTTTCACTTGTAAGGCAGATGTGTAAACTACTACATTACGGGGTCACTGTATCAGGAAGGGTACCTAGTGTATAAAAAAGTGTGCTAAATCACAAATGCAGATTCATCCACTGTGGTGACCCTGTGGGGAAAAAGGAAGAAACTGAAAGTACCTTCTGCATCTACTCAAGTATCATTCAAATTACACTTTTTTCTTCTTCCATCAGATGGTGCTGTGCTCCATTTACCTGTAATGACCCTTCACCTCCCCACCTCCTGCATAAAGCAGTGGGAACAACCATGTTCAGAAAAAACCCAGACTCTACTGTGAACATGGAAACACAGTTTTTGACAGGTAAAGAAATAAAGATCCATTCAGCTGTAAAGACTGGCTGACGTACTTTTATTTTTAAGGAAAAAATCAAGCGGTCTATTGATCAAGGAAGTTTGTGATGTCGCAAAGATGGATTTATGACAACTAAAGTGGGACTTATGAAGTGCCGACTGGTGTAACCGGGACTCAACCTGACAATAAAGTCTGGCATTTGGAGAGCATAGAGTGCATAGAGGGTCATACTGTACTGTGCCACTTTGGTTGGTTGTGGAATTGTTCTTTTGGCTCACTTTGTGGTCTGTCAGATGGAAGAGTGATCAAGGGAGATCAAACAGATGCTTCCTAAAACCTCAAAGATGGCTGATGTACCAAACCTATAACACTGCAGGACCTTTTCTCTGTAGGAGCTTAGTTCTGTTTGGGTATTTCTGTTTTAAAAAATGTTTTATCTAAATATGTAGGCAAAAGTATACTGGTGATTTCAATTGGTTGAATTGTGACACATACCTATATCTGAGCAGCACTGATACTTTTGGAGCAGTTATATTTAGTTGCTGATATTGTAAATCCTTGTATTTTTATTGAGTTCAGGCTGAAATGACCCAAAAATGTCAGCAGTTATTGTATAGATTATTGTACAATTTTGTAAAGGCATATATAGTCCCCATATGATGATGCCTGCAGATTCTTGTGGTATCCTAGTTTTTTTATTTAGTGCAGCCAGGTTCACATTTGGGGTTTTATATTTTATGTCTTGACAGTTACTGGGTGAAATGCTATTAAATTTCATACAGGCGTAAATTGTAATCATTTTGGCAATCCTGTAGTGTTTTATGACAAAAACATAATCTGCTTAGTGCTAATTAACAAATTTGATTATCCTTACATACTAAACTAAGATTGTGAACATTGCTATAATGAACTCAGTACATCATTGTGGTCATTGTAAGTACAGCTTTGCCTCACAAACACTGGTAACGTGACTGTGGATTCTTTATCTTTTTATGTTGCATAATTTATTCAATTTCCAAATTGCTGACAATCATTTATGGTTATTTCAGTTGCTTAATAAATCTATTAATTGTTTCAGCAGCAGCAATGCCACCAAAGTATAAAACCGTATACTGTGAGTTTGTATAGTTTTTGAATTCTTGCATGACTTTTCTTTGCAAGACAACCATCTTCTACCTTTATTTTACAAAAACATAAATTAATGACTGCCTCTTGTTCCATTTAAAAATGTCATGCCTTTTAAATGTTGCTTTTTTCTCAAGTGGGCTACTTTGGATGTTTTCTCTCTTTCTTACAAAGGAGAAAAGCTGTACATTTACAAAGAGCTGGGAGATTTTTTTCACATTAATCTAGATTTAATATTCATTTCGGAATACATTTTCCCTATTAATTAAAAGTAAACCATGTATTGTATGGTACATTATCCCTCTAACGGCCCCATGTGGAGATTATGAAGTGGAAAACTAATGGTGTAGACTTTACCATTTGGGTTTTGTCATTTACATATCTGTAAGGGGATGTCGATGTATGTGCAAATAAGCAGAACTTTACGTGTCCCGTGCTTTCTCTACCACCACCTTTGTCCTCCTTATCCCCTCCCCAGTTTGCCGAGGAAGTCAAAGAAGAAGTGTTGCCTCTCTCCCCTCAGCTAGAGAAGGTAATGAGATTCTGTGCACCCTCTATTACGAGGAGGATGAGAAATCTGATTATTAAGGAGAGGCATGTGGCAGTAAGAAAAATCTGTTTGTTTTTTTCTTATTGTATCACCCCAAGAAACAAAGGTGACCCCCATGTTCCATTCATTAAATCTTGCCTCCTCTAATTTATCAAGGTAAACTATCACAGTTTCTGCTGAGCTAATCAGAAATAGGGAAACTTGTTAGGTGTGCCTCAAAAGGACACATCACAGGATTTGGATATCACTTCACATACTGAGTAGGGCCTAATTCATGCTTCCCACTGCACAATATATGTTTTGTGGACATTAGCATGGGTGTATTGTGTTTTTTTTCATACAGGATACCTTAGGACAATGAGGATGAATTACGACCTCCATAAGAGAACAAGCGTAATTATTTCAAGGACACAGAGTTGCTGCAGGTGTGTCTTCTGATGCAAATATCACAGAAAATATAATTTTTGCGATATATTGTGAGCCCAAACTTATTATTATTTGTGGTAAAATTTCAATGGCCAGGCATTTTTAAATTGCATTATATTGAGACACAAGGAAAAAGGTTTGCAACAGATTATTGTTGCAAGTATTCATATTTGTCAAATTTGCCATTCTTAGATACTTAAAGATTCATTTTGTTATGTGATAATAATGACAGTGAACTAATCTTCACTATCAACACCAAGCGCTGTGTGAGTTATTTTTGCAGATTTATAAAAATTTTGAATCCCTGCATGAGCTACACATGTACCAAAACAGTAGACAAAACAAAGTTGCTTTCAAAATGCATGCCCCTTGAAGTAAATAGGAAGAGAATCTATTTTTTATGGTCTGAGAGTTGTTAAGAGCTATTTAGAGCTCTTTGGTGTGAGGGGGTTTACCTTTGAGAGATGTGAGAAATGTCCCACACATCAGCAAGCTGAGTCATTGCTGTATACCTAACCAGTAACGACTTGCGCCCGTCCCTCCTCACAAATGTCACATGAGCTCATGTCAGCCAACACTTGTGGCTCTGCATGGGAAACAAATTAAACTGATTAGTTTACACAATGAACTGATCCATTTGTTATGGAACAGGTTGTGGTTACACTAGTGGAAAGTAAAGCCACCCCTATAATGCAGGTTTTTCTGACCTGTGTTTTCAATGACTCTTGTTCCCTCACTTGTATGAAATTAGTTTGTGTTTAATTTATTTCTGAACATTTGAAAATGATAGGTTTATAAGTGGTCAGAAAAAATGGCTGGTCTAACTTTCTAATCTGTAATAAACACAGTCTAATAGGCATATTTTAATCCTATTGTGAGGTGCTTAGATGCGTGAATTTTACAGGAGCCAGGGAGAAATTGGTATTTATTACTGAACTAATCATACTGGCAACCTGTCTCTGCAGCCCCTTGCCTTCTGACTAAGGTCGTGATGTGCGCAGCAGGCTCACAAAGCTGCAGTCCCAGTTCAAATGACCCAGCTTAGCAAGCATGGCTGCTGTGACCCTCACATGACAAAGCCCCTGTGTAATTAATATGCACAGTGAAATACTCCCTGCACAGCCTCTAAAGCGATTGGAATCATGCACAGGAAACATGTAATTGTTAATTCTGCATGGTGAACATTTTAGTCAAGTGGCATCTGATTGCGAGCAAATTCTTCTTTCTTTTTTTCCCCTTTTAACGTCCTTTAAGATTGAGATTAAGACTTTCTCCTCAAAATGCAAATTAATCTTTAAAACTGGACATTTCCCAACATGGGGAGCGCAGTGGGGTGACACTACAGCCCACCGAGTTCATTTTAATCCCTATGGGCAATTATACTTTCAATTGATATCCTGAAGTTAAATCATGTTCACACTTAATTAATTTAAACACTACATTTTAGCCGTGAAAGTCTCCTTGTCCTCCTCAAGACAAAACTGTTGTTTAATAGGATACAGTAGCCTCAGTGATAAGGATAGTTGTGCTTTGTGCTGTTTATTAATTATGTCTCCTTTTTATTTTGTTGTTTATGTTCGTGCGTGTGTGTGTGTGTATGTGTGTGTGAGGGTAGATAAGGTGGATGATCAGACAGTAATGCACTCAGATGACATTTCTTTGTCTTTTCTTATTTAGCTGATGGGATCTCATGTGTGAGTATTGGCTTTTTGAAAAAATTGTTAAATCAAAGATAAGTAGGGTCAGCAAACCAAGTTAACCTTAATACGATGGCAACTCTTCTGAAATCCGGATGTGTAATTTTGATAAAGAACATCACTCCTGTTTTGAGGAATTAAAAATGAATTGAATCTCTATGTATCTTAAATAGTTATTGGGATTGGTTACTAAAGTATTTCCAGAAATGTTGTTGCTGTATATTTTCCTTTTCTGATGCAGAGTTAATTAATGATATGTGTGGACTATTGTTTCTCATTTTTATAATGAATACATTACTGTACTGTCACTGAGTCCATTGTGACAAATAGGTGGGTGGATGGATATAAAAAAACATACATTGGTGGCTGCCAAGGGGTTAGATTTTGAATTAATTGAGGGAAATGAATTCAGCAGTAATAGGCCCTGACAGCAGACTGTGGCAATTCTGATAGCAATGATTGATGGTTGATGCACACACAGGCTTATGACAAATAATGCTTGTTTTGCACCTGATTTATTTTAAACCCTACTTGTGTGTTCATTAAAAATAAATACATAAAGTGAGAAATAAATGCATGTATTTAAGCATATATTTATTTAATTACCGTATGAAAGTATGTTCTTTGCTAGATTCTAAATCTTTTCCATTATTTGCTGTTGTTAGTGAGGAGATAGTGTGTAATGCTGTGTTCAGTGCTTTCAGGGAGTCGGACTGGCCACTTCTATCTTTGACCCATTTGAGAGAGGGAGCCCTATCACAGCTCTCATCACGCTCTTGTAGTCAGAGCTTTCTGACAGCAGCGTAATGCTGATCAGATAGCTGTGTGGAGTCATTGCTTACATGTGTCACAACCGCAGTCCATGATCATGTCAGAGTCATGCTGGGCGCCAGAGCCAGGCTCAGGGCTCAGTGGACCTGGCTGGTTTTGCAGCTGACATTTCCCCAGCATGACCAAGCTAGTGGAGCTCCAGTCACAGCCCCGGCTAATGTGCCTTTCATGGGCCCCGCAGCTCAGCGCTGGCAGCTGGAACGTGGGGGCACAGGTGCTGCCAGTCCCTGTTAGCTTTACAGTACCTCCTGGTGAGTCATAAACAATCTCAGCACGTGTCGGCTCTGATACCTCTGCTTATTAAAAGTGTAATGAATACGCCACAAAGTCTTTTGTCTGTACAGCTATGATAATGATAATCCTTTCTATATTTGATCATTTTTAACCAGCAACAGCAATAGTTCTGTGGCGTCATCGGCAACGATAAATTTATCATTTTAAAAATTTACATGTTTTTAAATTTACAGTTTTAGAAGTAGTTAGGTTAGATTCTGTTCCTGTTGATGTGAATTGGTGCTTTTGGTTGTCACATGATGAAAAACAGCATACCTATTTTTTTAATAGGTACATACCGATGGTTTGTTGTTCATAGAGCTAAACAGAGGTCTATGAAACATGGTTGTGAAACCAGATTGATTTATTGGTTCTTTGGGGTGGACACGATTATCTTCTCACTCTGGGGATCAGCCAGCATCCCAAACAGGACTGGGTCCTGCCATGCAGTCATGACAGCTAAGTTGTTTCACTCAAGAGGTTGTCCCCTTGTCCCTCTTACCTTAGCCACTTGTAACAAGAAAGATATGTTATAATTGTGCCCAGAGGAACTTGTAAGCTTATATTGTGAATCTGTTTCTCTTCCAGAACATAGTCCTTTGTGGCATCTAAAACTGGGAGGAGGAGGAGGAGGAGGAGGAGGGCAGGATATGTATTCCCTCTCTATAAGAGGCAATATTGGATCACAGTTTCATAAAGTAGAACACCGTTTAGAATCACTTATTTTCTCTGGAGCTTTTTCCTCTCATGGCAAATCTATTGTATTTGCTCTGTTGATTGTATAAGTACTAACAGAAAACATATTCCATGCACATGATAAAAAGTCCAGATCTTGTTATAATTATGTATTTTAAAAACTTTTTGCAGTTTAAATCTAAATTGCAGGGGTTTATCCATTTTCTGTGTGAAAATGTCAACTTTTGGAGTGATATCTTTGACATGGGTAACTGTCCATACCTGAGCATTTTTAAATACAGGTGAACATGTTGGTAAGAAAAGAGAAGAAAGAAAGATCTATAAATGGCTTCAACTCCTTTGGTGTCTGCAGTAGTGGTAGTGTTGGGGAGAGCAGGGGTTGCTCACTGACCATTAGTGTGCTCAAGTGCAGTACATTCTGTGGCCTGTCAACTCCTCTACTAATGTGTGAGGAAATATCTCTATTTCCTCCCTCAGTGAAAATTACCTGGTCTGACATGGCTAGGAGTACCCACTGTTTAGACACTTTTTTGTGGGTTTTTTTTTTTTTTTTTAAAAAAAAAAAAAAAAAAAAAAATCTAATCTGCCCTTCTTGTTCCTAGCTAGCAGTTTGCACCTTCAAGGTGTTGATTGATTTTAGACTTTGACAGTGACGCACCGACCTCCTTGAGAGCGTTAAGGACCTGAAAGAATTCTGCAATCATTCACTTACAGTGGTGTGAAAAAATCTTTGCCCCCTTCCTGATTTTTCATTTTTCTATGGTTGTTACATTTAAATGTTTCATATCAAACAAATTTAAATATTAGACAAACAGAAGTAAACAAAATGCAGTTTCTAAATGAAGGTGTTTATTAAGGGGGAAAAAAAATAATTCAAAACCTACATGGCCCTGTGTGAAAAAGTGATTGCCCCCTAAACCTAATAACTGGTTGGGCCATCCTTAGCAGCAGCAACTGCAATCAAGCGTTTGTAAAAAAATGGCAGTGAGTCTTTTACAGCGCTGTGGAGGAATTTTGGCCCGCTCATCTTTGCAGAATTGTTGTAATTCAGCCACATTGGAGGGTTTGAGCATGAACTGCCTTTTTAAGGTCATGCCACAGCATTTTAATTTGATTCAGGTTAGGACTCTGACTAAGCCACGCCAAAGTCTTTATTTTGCTCTTTTAAGCCATTCAGAGGTGGACTTGCTGGTGTGTTTTGGATCATTGTCCTGCTGCAGAACCGCAGTGCGCTTCAGCTTGAAGTCATGATCAGATGGCTGGACTTTTTGATAAACAGCAGAATTCATGGTTCCATTTACCACAGCAAGCCTTCCAGGTCCTGAAGCAGCAAAACAGCCCCAGACTATCACACTACCACCACCACATTTTACTGTTGGTATGATGTTACTTTTACGCCAGATGTGACGGGACACACACCTTCCAAAAAGGTCAACTTTTGTCTCGTCAGTCCACAGAGTATTTTCCCAAAAGTCTTGGAGATCATCAAGATGTTTTCTGGCAAAACTGAGATGA
>VUQH01007573.1:8454-26088 GCA_015106775.1 Etroplus canarensis
CAAATAGCAAGAAAGAAGAAGACAAATCTTCAGAGATGCCAACCTCAAGATGGAGACTGCTGTGACAATTTTTTTTTTAAATCAACAAGTTGAGAAAAAACACCTTTATTTTGGCCATGACAGGATGGCACCCCTGAAGCAAAGAGAGTGGAAAAGCAGACTGACAGAGTTCTGACTCACGGCCAGTAGTGGGAGGAGCAGTAGCAGCAGTAGTGCTTGTAGGAGAGGAAAGGGCATTGGACAAGGACACGTGACTAGGACTAGAAACATTGGTTACATCCTGGGTCTGGCTGGTGGTGGATGATTGGCGTCTCAGAGCCCCCGCCCCCTGAAAGGAGGTGCCACTCTTGAAGGTGTTGACTACTTCAATCTGTAGGAGGAGAGCGGGACAGGAGAGGACAAATGGCTGCTCAGAATGACACAGACCAAATGGCAACACAGGTTGACTGGCTGGGTGACTGGTGGTAGAGGAAGTCTCAGTCATGACACAATGGGGAGCAGCTAAACATCAGGTTGCAGTATGCCCTCAACAAAATGTTAAATCTGATCTAAAGAGTTGGTTCACCCAAATTAGGAAATGAAAACCATCTGAGCTGTAGCCATGCAGATAGTTTGGGTTTAGTTTTTCAGATTTGTTCCACGGTGCTATACACTGAGGCGTTGAAAATATTTTAAAATATTTATCTCCAGAAGCGACGTCTCATTTGTACAGAAGATTTAAAAGAAGTAACTGTGAGCAGTCTTCAGTACAAGAACTTTCTATGAAAGAAAGAGTTCACTGATAGTTTATTGGGTACTGTATATGACCCTGAATAACAATGAGACAGTTTCCATTATTGTTCTGTCTTGTCAGTACCAATGACCAAACTTCCATTCCCCTCTACTTTATCAATTACCTAAAAACAGAGAAATATCATAGTCTGATATCATACAAACCCTAGGCAATAAATCAGAATGTTCTGCATGGCCAGATACTATGAGAGGAATCTTGTGGAAAGCTTTGTTTTCCTGTATTTTGGGTGATCCAACCTTTTCAATTATTGTCTGATGTAAGCCTTTCAAATGCACAGATGCAGCCATTTATATGTCCAGTGCATGTTGTTTTGTGAGCTTCACACACAAGAACGCTAAGGGTTAATTCGAATTTGGGTTTTTCTTTGTGTCAATTTATGTCACTGGCCTCTGGATATATTTAGAATGAACCATTCTGATTTCAGCAAGAAAGTTGGATGTTATCAGAACTAACTGACTCATAAGCATTTATATTTTTTCTTTAATACTGAAATTTTTCATTTGTTAGTGCAGTAGAACTCTGCTCAGGCTGTATTTTTAACTCACGCTTAAGCATGTTTAGCTGCATCTGTCCACATCTCTATAGTATGTCATGGGATAGTTTCATCCAGGCCAATCAGTAACAGTTAGATGAAACCAGATGCAACACACAGGTCAAACTGTCTGGAATATCACAGTGATACCGGTCTGTAGAGTTCATATGAAAACAATTCAATGATTTGTATTTAACTCTTCGAGCTTCCACAGGTCCACAGCAGTGATGTCAGTGCTCCAGCAAGCGAAAGTGGCATCTTTATGTTCCTGAATAATTCATCTTGAAATAAGAGGACTTAAAAACTTCCACTTACTAACATGAACAACATACAACATACAGTCTACCATTTCCCCTGTTCAAGCGTCACAGGTAATGCCTGAGTTGGAGAAACCTACACAAAATTGATGTTATGATAAACAAAGAAAAACAGTTTAAAAAAAGCAATTTTATAAAAATGTCAGAGGAGAAATATTTAACTTTTGTGGTTTTTATTAAATTAATGGATAAAAAGATGTATATTTTATGTAAAATAAAATTTAAGTAACCATGTTTAAATTTCATACGCAATCTATATATAATCTATATATTATCTTGAATTAAAATTCAACAGTGTCTGTCACTTTTCCTCACCTGAGTCTGAATGCGATTTAGTCCTCTAAACCAGAGGATCTGTCCTCTCCTCAGCTCCCTCTCTGCATGGTCGATCTCTTCATTTTCTTCATTAACATCCTCTTCCGGCAGCTCATCTTTCTGAGTTAACTGCCCTGCCCGCCGCAGGAAGCGTAGCCTGCTGTTGGGTATGGTGGCTATCACCTAACCAGGAGACAAATAAAGCACCAAGTAATGAAAAAGAAAAACTGGTGCACTTATTGTCAAGATGTACACACAGGAAAATTCACCAAAATACTGAAAAAAAGAGTCTCCCTATTACCTGTCCCCACACAAGCTCTCCCAGACCAAGGAAAACACACCACATCCACTTTTCCAAGTCCAGAGGCTGACAGCTGAATGGCTTCCCTCCAAACTGCACAATCACAATCTACACAAAGCAAAGCATAACACATGAAAATACATACAAAGTAAATTTAAAATGTTCACTTTTTTATTCAAAAAATAAAGTAAAATAAAATGGATTTGTTCAAATGAACGTTCAGAATCTATAGTATGACAATAACTAATAAAAATTAGCAACTAATATAATTTCTTACAAATGCATCCATTTACCTGAACAGCAAATGTGCCAAATACAATAGAGCAGAAGATGGGGTTTCTGAAGATACCATCAAAAACATTTCTCTCTCCGTGGATTTTGCGAGCATTTATCTCATTAAACAGCTGCATCATAACAAAGGTGTTAAAGATGATGGTGTAATGTTCAGAGGGTGGAGAATGGAGAGGAGCATTACGGCCACTGTCAATGTCAAAAATCTGCTCACCTGGAAAAAAAAAAAAAACAGTCAGATTTATATTATAACCTATACATCTATAATATGCTTAATCAGTATCACAGAGCAAAATGGCTCTACGTACCAACAAAGAGCAGTGTGAAGATAATAACGAGCTGATAGACTCCATGTCCCAAGATGTTCTTTGTCATGGTGCTGGAGATCAGAGGCTTATTGCGACCATATGGCTTCCTCTTAAGCAGAGACTCCGTAGGAGGCTCTGTCGCCAGAGCCAGGGATGCAAAAGTATCCATGATGAGGTTCACCCACAACATCTGCACGGCTTTCAAAGGAGAGTCCTACGCGAAAGTGACAAATGCTGATATCAAGAATCAATAACTCCAATATAACAATGGATGGAAAGTAACTGTTCATAAATACTTTATATCTTTACCTTAAAAAAACACCATTATTTTACTGTTTAGTGAACTATTGCCCTCATGAGCTTTTAAATTACGTATTACAACAGTAAACCATTAGGATGGAAGACTACCATTGTCACTAAAAAAGATGAACAAAGTAGTAGCAGTGGCTGGAAATACTTTAAATATAATCTTTTTAATCCCCATACCTGTGTGATGCAGGCACCAGTGAAAGCCACTATGACAGCCACAACATTGACAGTAAGCTGGAACTGAAGAAACTTGGAGATGCTGTCGTAGACATTTCGGCCCCACATAACTGCCTTTACGATGCTGCTGAAATTATCATCAGTAAGAATTATATCCGATGCTTCCTTGGCCACATCTGTACCAGCAATCCCCTGGAAAAGTGAAGACAAGCTTCAGTCAGAAAGAAACTGGAGTTTGCTATTTCACAGCTGCTAGCTTTGTAACTTACACTTTTAATCTTTTTAATTTTTTTCATAATTTACTTTTTTTGCAGTATTGCTCAGCCTACCATGTTAAAAAAAAGAATTCTAGACATCAATTCTGCAGCCAGTGGACAAAACTGGACCCTGTAAATGAGTCAGCTCTTTGACTGCTAATAATATCAGAGTACTTATGGAGTATGTTGGTGGCTTCGTAACAAGAGGCACCATATTTTCCAAGGAAGCACAGAATATAGAAACAACTCCTTAGATTGTTATTATATTTTGTTAGTCAGAGAATGAGTGGCAGGGGACAATAGGAGCTGCATTTGGAAAAGTATGCTCTTATTAGTGAAAGCGTGTATACTTATGAGGACATCTTTCTAAGCATGTTTCATTTAATAAATTCAGCGGAAAACTATTTTACACAGAATCTTGAAGGATCACTGTGTAATACCAGTATAGTAAGTACTACTGTAGCATTATACTACAGCCTTACACTTAATTAGATTAAAATCAACAGGGTTAAGGGGCACTTAACTACTGTAATTCAGTTTGGAAAGACCTCCCAAAAACAGTCAATATTAAAATAATGTGATTCAAAATCTCTGAAAACAGTATGACAAAGATTCACTTTTTTTTCATTTAATAAAACAACAACTGCAACAACAACAAAAACCCCAAAAAACAAAACTGTCCCTCCTATAACAATCTACTGCAGAAAAACTGTGTTACTACAGAAATCCACTAGGGGGAGCTGATAATCCACACAGTCAGAGGGATTGTGCTTGAGATGAATCTCTAAATACTGCAGAGGTGAAAAAGACATCTGCAGATGTTGACTGAGATCAGTCTCACAAGAATGCAAGAAAAGACAGGAACAAACAAACAAACAAAACAGAAAAGACGGGTTGCTTACCATGGCAAATCCAACGTCAGCTTTCTTTAGAGCAGGCCCATCATTGGTCCCATCTCCTGTCACAGCCACCACCTGCCTCTGGTCTGCCATAGTGCTGTCAATAATGCCTGTTATAAAAAGATTTGCAACAAAGCAGCACATAAGGAGGTGCACATACACTAAATAAAGAATTTGAAATGAGGAAAGGCAACAGAAGAGATCTTTTCCTGCATAACATCATAATAACACTGTGATGGCACTGAAAAAAATTGTAGAAAACATGGTTTTAAATGAACTGTGACAAATGGGAGCATAAAATGTGCAACCAGTTCACCTTTGACGAGTGTGTGCTTGTCAGTTGGGGAGGATCTAGCCAGGACTCGGAGTTTAGGCCAGACCTTATCAATACGCTCCTGTTCCACCTGAACACGCACATGTATGCCCACAGACACGCACAAACACAAATGGAAATACAGAGACAAGTGTTGGCAGTTTAGTTTATGTTTCTGACACTTTTCTAATCACAACCTTTCCATGAGTCTCTCTCACTTTATGCCTTCCTCTCACACTGACAGTAGTTGCTGTACCTCTCCTTTCTCATTGCGGATCCTCCTGTTGAACTCTTTGCCATCAATGCATAGGAAGTCCTCTCCTGGGTGGATGATACCACACTTGATGGCTATGGCTCGAGCTGTGTTTATATTGTCTCCTGTCACCATTCGCACTGTGATGCCTGCACGCTGGCACTTCTGAATGGCATCGGGCACCTAAATAGTGACACACGTGAAAATAAGTCAGTACAACAGCAGTATGTATTTAAGAAGACATATTACAACAATTATTTAAACCTGCAATAATTTGTTTTGTCCAATTAACACTAAGAGAAACAATATTGAACATAATGCACAGAGCTTTAAAGAGGATTTGGGAAACCTTATAGTTAAAAGCTGTCTTCTGATATACCTGCAGGAGTTGGAGTGGCATTTCTGGCCACTAGATGAATTAAAGTTCAATTTTCATTTGTTTTCTCTTTGGTTTTGTTCTCCACCAACTCCTGAGGGAATTTTTAATTTTGTCTGCCATCTGGTGGCATGTGCACAGTGGGGGTTTTAGAGCTTCACTACTAGAGCTGTTTGCAAAACAGTGAAGCTGCAGGCTGGCAAGAAATGCAAACGCATACAGGAGGGTAAATTACACACATCAAACCCCCATTATCTTTCATTTAATCAGAACAGTATTCTATGTCATTTCTTTTTATAATGAAGTATTTCATTCAAATTCTTTTTCTCCAGATAGTAGTGCAAAAAATTAACTGCGTCCAATTAATGTACAGAAATTGAGCTGTGGTTGAAGCAGCTAGCAAAAGCTGAGCATTAATTCAGAAACACATGTTCCTCCTTGCAGGCTAGGATTTTTTCAGTGTTCTCTCTTGAACACAGATCCACTCATGACAACCGCACATCAGGCACATACACATAGGAGAATGCTTTCACTCATAAATACGCAGCCGTACACAAACACAAAAACATAAAACACAGAGTGGGCTGGAAGACCAAATGAATCTACCAATACAATGTGTACTTGTACTGTATATTAAAGAGCCAAACTGCTCATGCATGTAAACAAGGGGAAATATTCTTGTTTTTGCAAAGCATATCTATATAGCAAAGGAGTGCAGGTCTTTAATGAGCTGCAGGGTGAAAACAGATAAGAGTTTTGCCTACTTAGGACTGCATAACCTTAGCCCAACAGCTGCTACTGTTGGTCTGATTGGAAATATGGAAACCCACAACAGTCAGACAAGTGAAGAAAACATTTAAAGTCACTTGATTCAGTAATTTTATTAAGAATTGTCGATTAAACAGCAATATTTGCTTAAAATTGGTTAAAATTTGCCACAGAAACAAAAAACATAGCAAAGAAAGAAAGAAAGAAAGTTCACTTAAATTAAAAACTTTCATCTCATCAATAACACAAAATAAAACAATAGTATTTGTAATCCAGCTAATACTATTACCAATAATTTGGAGAAAAGTTCAAAGAGTTTAAATACCTTTCTAAAGTAAAAATAATTTTGTTCCCAAATATACACTTAGAAGCATCAGCAACAAAACACATGCTCATGCACATTTTAGTTGTAGTTCTTTCATAAGTAATATAATTTGATAGAGTAAATAAGCTCTTATTCTGTGTTAAACCATTCTGCTGTTTACTTGCTCGGTGACTCAGCGTTATCAAGATATCAAGTTCCTGTTGGCCTGTCTGTCATCCTTGGTATTTCTTAAACCTCTCATTTCTCTTGGATTTCCACTGTTCTACCTGACTGGTCACTTGAAAGAGGAGGTGAAGACGAGAGTGGAGGCTTATTAAAAATACAATCTGGTCCGACAGAGAAAGAAGGTAGGAGGATAGTAGGTGAGACAGAAAAACAAGCATCTTGTGTCTCTAATATAGATCTGGTTACGCTTTCATTTTCTTCCATCGCTCTACCATTTCTACCCATCTCCATTTCTACCTGCCTTCCTTCTGCCTTATGTCATGCCTCTGACAGGAATTTGATTTTGAACCTTTCTCAGTCTCCCTCTTCTCTCTTGCCTCACTGGGAACAACCTCACAGAGCAGCCAGTTATTAAATAAACATCACATTATGGAGGAAGAAATTAGATACTAATAAAAAAAATGAAAACCATATTTACCAGTCTGTGACCTTTTTAGAAGAATAGAAAGTCATCTAATTTTCAATATTAGCCAGTCTTAGCAAAATGCCTGGAAAGATGTTACTGGAGTGTACTGTGTGCTGCTTTTCAACTATGGTTATTGAAAATGTCAGATGCTGGGTGACCTCTAGAGGCCATGGACTAGAGTAAAGAGGGGATTCTGCAGTCTTTGAGGCTTTACATCTCTGTGAAAGACTATATCAACACAATGTAAATTAATAAATCATAACTGTTGCATCAGATGCTAATATTTATTGAAATGTACAGTGTGTTTAACATTAAATATTAAGCTTTTTTGAATGCCTTTTGCTGCTTTGGAGTTTGTATTTTTCGTGATAACACTGTAATTTGCCCCAAAATACAACAGTCTTATACAACATTGCAATACAAGAAGGGATTCTTGATAACTCCTCTGACTGTTAATAAAACTGTTTGCTACACTTTAAATTCTAGATCTGTACAGATGTTTACATAACTCAGCTTTAGATAGAGTTAAATAGATCAAAATGAGAGAGAAAGATGCATAGAAGGTAATACAAAAAGGAGCAACCAGAAAAAGGTGAACGTCAAATCTTACAATGCAGACAGAGGTAGTAGGAAGGAGGAAACGTGTTGGGCTGAGGTTGAATGAGAGATGCTGTTGCAGAAAGAGGAGGGAGATGGAAACAAGATAAAAGGAAGCACCTGAATAATGCAGTAGTTAGTTAGTTTTCCTGTTTCCCTTTCCCTCCACTGGACCTGTCAACTGAGGTCAGCTTTCCTACTGTACACAGATACCACTTTCTTCATGTTATATTACTCCTTTTTTCATGTGAAATTCATCAGAATATAGTTGTATGGATGAAAAAAATCCTTCTGAAATGCTTCTGTGTTTAAATCTAGGCTTTCATTATAAAAAGAAAAAAGTTTACAGAGGTTTATAAACCAGAGAATTTGACATCCAAATGAATATTTTCTAGCTCATCTAAACCACAAAACTTTAAGTAAAGTGACTGCTTCGAAGTAACAGGGGGGTACACACCACTGGCTATGACACAGCTGCTGATAGCTGGTATTATAAACCATTTGCTCAACATTACCTCCTATGAGTCCATTACAAAATATCTCTCCTACCTCTGGCCTGACAGGGTCCTCTATTCCGACAACACAGATGGCTGTGAGGTCACTCAGGATGTTGTTCTCATCATCCCAGTTGGGCTCAGGATTGCAAGAAAAGTCACGATATGCCACGCAGATGGTCCTCAGGCCATCACATGCCATGGGCTCAATCACCTTCTTCACCATTTCGTCCTTATCTCGAGGACGGAAAACCCTTGGCTCACCCACCTCATTTAGGATATGGCTGCATCTGTAAAAAGGTGTAGCATAGGGTATAAGGGTTATTTTAAACTGTATACGGATAAATCCGCTATGGCAACTGCTCGGGGAGAATGCAAAGGAGCAGCAGAAGGTGCATTTTACACTGTAATACCGACATTGCCAGTGATTTTGGTGATTGAAAATTATTGAGAACTACAAACAGTAAAAACATGGTCAAACTCCTCAACCAGGCATAGCAGTTCTTCTTAAATGAATATTGATTTGAAAAAAAGTGCATTTTGGAATTAGAAGTTGTACAAAACTAAATAGTCTAAAAAACATTGTAGTGCATTAGGTTAAGAGTAAACTGATTTATCACAAACTAGATATGGAAAAAAACAGGTGTACTGGCATTTGTCAAAATTCAATTGTTGTACATCATTAAAAAATAAATTATCTGTAGTTATTGAAAATAGGATCAAAGGACATGCCAGTCTATCTATCTATCTATCTATCTATCATTAATTTCAATTTAAGTTCAGTTTCATCTAAATCTTATTCATTCCTACTAGAGAATTTCATATTCTTCTTTAAAGGGGGAAAGAAACTCCCATACTTTTCTCAAAGCACTCTACTCACTGTAATATTATTGCAATGCACCATAAAATGACACAATTGTGAGACCTCCTGCTGAAAACTCGCATTAAATGCAGAGGAAATAAACATTAGACTATGTTTGTGATTTTTAAAACTACAAATCCAGACTTACTTTTTGAGTACAATCTCAGAGGCTCCCTTGCTGTACATGCGGAAGCTTCCATCAGGCAGCTTTATAACAGTGCTCATTGACTTCCTGACGGAGTTGAAGGTGTAGACTTTGTAAAGCTTCTCCTCAGGGATCTGGTTTCGTATTGGCTGGTAATCCCGCTTCAGGTCTAAGACCAATCCCAGCAGGCCACACTCTGTCTTGTTGCCCACCTGCTTTGGCAGACCACCTTCCTTATCTGGGGGCTGGAAAGAAGCAGAGGAAAAGATTTTACATGCATTCAATTTATTTTTAGCCTAATATTTGGTCGAGTATGGCCAAAGTATGTGACTTTGCCTTTTATCTATTTGCAACTGTTTTTCACTTCACTGCTTCTTTAAAATCATCTTGTTGCATGTTGCACGTGATATTATTTTTACCGACACCAACACTCTAACTCTTAAAGTAAGGCAAATAAAAATAAACCTGCCATGGAGAGTTGAATTTCAGTTAAATACATTGTATGCACCGATCTATCAATTCTATTCACTGAATGAGATTCTCTGTACTTCAGTCCAGTGTGACCACTGCTTGAAATAGCTGTTAGTGATAATTAACCAGCTAGTAGGTGGAAGGGTTACTCTGTGTGGGAGGGAAGGAGATGAAATAGATGGAATCGGGTTTAGATGTTCTCATTTCAGGTGTGCAGCTCAACACTGTGCAATCTGTAATTGTATACTTGGAACTATGTATTGCTCTGGTTCAATGCATATGTCAGTGGATTATGAACAACAGATGAATGCACCTTTGGCTGCTCCCTTGTATTCTCTCCAAGGGGTCACCACAGTGGATTAAACCGCATTGGTAGTTTGGCAATGTTTTACACCGGATGCCCTTCCTGACACAACCCTCCATGGTGAAAGTAGCTTGTGTCCCCACCTGAAATCGAACCAGGGACTTTTCGCTTGTAAGATGAATGTGATTATGAGCGACAGATAAAGTGTGCAATATACTGTTGTACATAACACGGTTTGTATGTACAGATCATTATTAGTTTTAGGTGTGCAACCAACATTTTTTGTCAGTAGTTAATCTGCGTCAGTTTGCTCGAAAACCAATCAATAATAAGGCTCTAAAAATTTCTGATCAATTAAGCCATTATTGTGTTTACATCCAAGCAGCACAAAATGCCATACAGCACTGTGTATGTCAACAGAGCAATATCTCTGCCTCTCAGAGCTGGAAGGTGTTTGTTATCAGCCATCAGGAATGACTTCTATTGAAGGCTGGGTGTCTGTGTATGATACAGTATCTGTGCAGGTGGCTACAGTACATGTGTGCCATCATGTACGCACTTACTGTACGTGCAAAAGTGTGAGTGTCTGTGCATGTGGTCAGCTTGTTGAAGACCCAGCGTTACCATAGTAACACTGGGCAAAGAAGACTTGGAAGAAGAGACTTTGGAAAAGAGAGGGTGCACTCTCTACCACTTGGGGATTCTTACTCGTTAGCTCTGTTTCTCTTTCAAGATTCTCACTCATCTCTATTCACACATGTCCTCAAATCTTTTTGTGTTTCCCTCTTTATTTTCCCAGGCCTTATTTGTTAATATTTTCTGAGTTTCATTCTGTTTAGGAAGAAATAAAGCATCCTCTGAAAATAGCTGCCACTACAACAAAATAAATCTCATTATTGTCGATATCTTACACAGACTGACCATAGTAGCGACACTGACGCCCATATGTTCAGACATATCTTTTGAGCAGTCCTTCCTTTTTTTACTCACACCATGCCTCTTCAAATATACACACATTCTCATGCTTACTGGAGAAGCAGAATAGAAAAGCTGTTCAAATTCACTCTTCAAAAAAAATAAATAGCTTGGACTGAAAATCTTAGAAACTAATGAATAATGACTGTCGCACTTCTTGAGAGATGACTCATATGAATAAATGATCAAAATAGCTGCAAATTCACTTTTAACTGAATAACCTTTTTTAATTGTCTGCTTCCATTTTTAAGAAAAAAGTAAAAGGAAATCGTGGGGAAATTTTTTGGAAAATGGTGAACACGTGTTAAAAAATACTGTTAATCAGTATTATGAAATGCAATCCTGTTTGATTATACATTGTCACATTTGCTTCATTTGGATCCCTATTAGCTGGCACTGAGCTGACAGCTAGTCTCCCAAGGATTTTGCTGCATAGTACCTACAGTATGCTTGACACCTACACTTACAGCTAAAGAACAGCTTGTCAAGTACACTCTCTTCTTACATGCACACACACAACAGCATTTTAAAACCATGCTGAAAATAATGTTTTTACCTTGCTGATCAGCAGACATTTTCAGCCTGTTATTTGCCCCAAAATATATTGACTGCAGTTCTGTTCTACATCTAAGCAACTCTGCAACTAAGATTAAATTTAAAAGGACAGCCTGGCATTTTGACACTTTGAATTTTTTTTTAGTACTTGAGTACTTGTCAAGTGTTGATAAAGATTCTGTGTTGGCAGTATAGTTAATCACATTTTTCATTTAAAGCCAACCACCTGCTAACTAGGTGGGGGCGATGGTATAATGGTTAAGGTGCCGGGCTCACGATCGAGAGGTTGTGAGTTTAAATCCCAGTCAGACCCCCACTGTGCAAAGACCCCTAGGCAAGGTCCCAAGCAAAAGTGTGCTTCTGTCCACACAGCAGTAAAAAATAAGTACCAGTAAAATAGTGGGAAGGTAACTTATGATGGACTAGTGTCCCATTCCAGGAGAAGTCTAACTCCTAAGTCACTTCACGCTACAGAAACCGGGGACAAGCTCCGGCCTGATGACCCTTGCAGGCTCGGGGGGAAAAAACCCAACGGACTTTACCTACCTGCTAACTAGGTTTTGATAGAATGCTAATAAACTGTGTTAATGTGCTTTTTTTATAAGGTGGCTGATGCACAAAAGAGAGAAATGGGTAGGAAAATGTGCAGAGTGAAACTGCTTATTTTTGATAGCATACAACATAACATAGGTCTGTCTATCCTAGAAGATGGCTCTTTCCTCATTCCCCCTCCTTCAGTTTCTTTCTTTAGTCTCTTTTAAAAGCTAAGAAAGGTTTCCCCTTATTTAAACTGAGTCTAAGCATAGAAGTTAACTTACAGATTTTTTAAATCACTTGAGATAAATTTGTGACTTCAGTTTAAAGATTTTAAATTTGACCTGATTTGAAGTTAGCTGAGATTAAACAAAATATCTGCTTTCAATATTTGCCTTAGAAGCTCAATATTTTTGAAAACACAACTTCTTGATAGTAAATAAATATTGATTAATTACGTTGAGACATATTTTACTTGTCCTTGCAGCTGCTGAGAGCCAGTGAGCCCAGCTGAGAAAACAGAAAGTCATCAAAAATCTCATTAATCATTAAAACCCAATCAGAAGGTTGGCCCATCTTCACCTAGTAATTTGACATATCTGGTTTTTGTCCATCTGTAGGTCTCACAGACACAGACAGGAGAATAAATACTTTGTACTGAGTTTGTGGTAAATAACAGAATTAATGCCTTTTCCTAATGACCAATGATTACATCAGGAAGATGCTGCCTGTCATTGGCAAATGAGGGGATGAAACAAATGGCCTCATCTGCACTGTCTGCTAAGTGTTTCGGAGAATAGGCTCACAGCCAGAGGACAACATCAAGTTAAACCTCTGAAATCAAAATGATTGCCTGAAGAACACGCAGGATATATAAAAGATTTAAGTGGCTATTTTTTTAGATAAACTAGGCCATTGTCTTTCCTTGTCTTTCCTCAGTTGATGTTGATGAGAACAGCAGTAGTCATACACAAAAGAGTCATTACTGTATTTAAATTCAATGTAATGGTTGCCTTCATAGCCAAAAAGTAAATGGTTAATGCTGCCTGTTAAAAAAAAGAATAAAACTATATTACAGGAGTAAATACTTCATCATGTTTGTTGATTCAAATGACTCCAATCTCAAGCTCAACTTGGCTGTGGAACAACTCCTGCCACAGCAGAAGACTGTTGCTGAGAACTGAAGAGATCTACACCTGCTGAAATAACAAAATGAGGCAGAAGAACAAAAGCAGTGAGTAAACAGATAATAAACAGAAGACAGCCATAAACACCGCTGCCTTGTATTCACAAAGATTCCGCAGAGGTTTAGCTTGACGTGGGTTTCTATGAACAAGGACAGTTGCTGGCATGGGATGTTCAATGTTGGCATGACTAGACAACTGTTGGCACACCCTGGCCTGGACGTGGCTAACGACCAGCTGCCCTCTCCCTGGTCCTTGGGTGTTCCTGCAGGCAAGGACATATGCCAGAGGGAGTGCTGGCAACTTTACTTCCTTTTCCACCTGGGGCTCTCCTTAATCCACTCCTCCTGCTCCTTCCCAATCTCTTTTCGTGCTCTCCTTTCTTCATTTTTTTAAATTTATAATTAACTGCAACCTTTTAACTACTCCACTTATACATCCTTTGTTGTTTCCCCCCACTTTCATTCCTCTTTAATCATATCCTCCTTTCTTGTTGCATGACTTTCCACTCCCTTACAAGGTGCTACACCTCCCCTGCCTTCGCCTTCTTGTTTCTTTCCTCTTTGTATGTACAGTAGAAGTAGATGATATTCTTGCTCTCCACATGACTGTAACAGCCAATTGGGCTAAGGCCTGGAGGAATGCTGTGGGGCAGTAATACAGTCTTCCAGGGCATGATGAGGACACTTGTCATGCGAGTGTGATTTTGTCTTCCATCTCAAACCATTTACTTCCTTTTTTCATCATATTCATTACTTGCTTATCTGCTATGGACTTCTGATGTTTTTAACCAGTGAATATACCCAGCAAAACACACAGCATCAATATCTAGTTAAAAAAGAGGTGTATGGTCTAGAGTTAAAATCAAACTTAATACCACTTTGTAACAGTGACATTACTGTAGCCTGTAACTCTTTGTTGTACTGTATCTATAATATAAACTACCAATACACTTTAATAAGTATAAAACGCATTAACTATATCATGTCAGTTTCTTTCATTGTAACACCACTGCTTGCTTGGAAATGTTTTTTTCCTCTACACTGATGAGTTAACTTGATTGCAGTTTTGTTAACAATAACAGATAATGGGTAATTCAGCACTAGATCTTTGATATTTGTTGATGTGTTTGCTATCATTCCTGCTTCAAAATTTAACTTGTTTCTTCACCTACCTACAAAGCCCCAAATATGGACTGTTACATCACCCCTGGCACTGGCTTTGATATACAATTGGCAGATTTATTATAGTTTTTCTGAATTACTGAATCAAATTCTCAGTGGCCTGAGCCCAATTAGTGAACTGATTACTTTTTTGACAATACCATAGGCATTTTTCACCTAGAGAAACACAATTTGCTGATTCCATTGTTTTTGCAAAACTCTATACATATTGACAAAAACATATTTTGCACTGTGATACACTTGTGATGCATAATAGTAACCAGAAATGGCAGAAGGTAAACACAAATAAAGTAAGATGACTCAGATTGAACACAATGACTAAAAATTTATCACACTTGTTTTAGATGATGCAACACAACTAGCATGAGCCAATTCAGAGTGCATGCAGGTTGATGAAGGTGCCAGATTCATATCAACAATAGACAGAGGATGACCATAAGCAAGACAAGGGGTATGAGGAGGAAGAGGAAGGATATGAGGAATAGAAAAGTAGTATTTTCTAATGAAAACTTAACTATTATCATGGACCATGTTCTTGTCCATAGAATGAAAAAGAGGGAATCAGGACAAAGAATGCAACCCAACATCAGCAGTTTCTCTGTGTCTACCACAATCCAGAGATTCAGACAAGTATAACTGTTTTTTGTCATTGAAAGACTGCAGTGCTACTGTACACTTTATACATATGTTTCAGCAGGTTGGCAGGATAGTCCATCACTGTTTGTGCTGTAGTGCAGGAGTATTTCTGTAACTACACACTCACTTTTTGTAGAATTGCAAGACTGACACATGAGGGTGGAAGGACACCTATGTTTACTCAGCAACAAGAGGCCATTATAGTTGACACAATCCTTCAAAACACCATTAGACTGCAAGAAATACAGCAATGAGTTACTGAAGACAAACCAAACTTTGAAGGAAGAAAAAATGTCAGCATCATCGACCCTGTCCTCCAAGGCAACAGGGTGTGCATAAAGCAAGTGTACAGAGTAACCCCTGAAAGCAAATCAGAAAGGATCATGGAGCTGTGACTTCAGTACATGACAGTATGCATACATATTTAGTAGTCCAGATTGTTTACAGCACAATATAACTGTTCATGCAGTCCTGTGAAGAACTAAGTGCACTGTTACTGCTTCCATAGACACTGAGAGGGTAAGTAGCAGACAAGTGCTGCCAATCAGTGCAACTGAATAAATGATCATCAGCAAGTGTGACCAGCTTTATAAAAGCAGAAATTTTGACACCTGGAGCATTCAGGTGTATGTTAATGCAATTCTGCAGTCTTTCCAGAAGTGGACATTCCAGCAAATTCACCCCAAGGTCAGACCACGCAATGCTCAGAAATTGCAAAAAATCCAAGAGCTACAGTACATTTCAGAGCCTACAGGCCTCAGTTAGCATGTTAAATGTTAATGCCCATGATAGCACAATAAAAAAAGACTGAACAACTATGGCTTGTTTGTAGTGGTTTCCATGAGTAAGCCTCTAGAAAGCACACAGCAGCATTACTTAGGTTTGCAAAGTTGCATCTGAACCAACCACAAGACTTCTAGAGTGATGTCCTTTGGACAAAAAAGACAAAAGTGGAAAGGAAAAAACATACACAGTATACCAGTACAAACAACTCTAACTAAATGTCAAGAACAGTGATGTGGGGGTGGTTATTTGAGCTTGTTTTACAGTCTCAGGACCTATGCACCTTACAGCCATTGAGTCGACTATGAACTTCACTGTATATCAAAGTATTCTAGAGTCAAATATGAGGCCATCCCAGACAGCTGAAGCTAGATGGAATTTGGGTCATGCCACAGGACAACGATCCCAACCACACTAGCAAATCTACAACAGAATGGCTGAAAAAGGAAATAATCAAGGTGTTGCATAGGCCCAGTCAAAGTGCTGGCCTCGACTTGATGGAAATGTCTACCTTAACAGAGCTGAATATAAATTAATGTCCATAATCCTCAATGAACTTAACCAAAGTTGTAAAGGGTGTACCGAAATTCCTCCACAGTGATGTGAGAGACTGATCAAGGCATAAAGAAAATTATTACTTAAAGTTTTTGGTGCTAAATGTGGTTCTACATGCTAGTGAATCAATGGGAGAACTTCATTTTTCACAGGACTGTATAGAGTTCTGTGACATATGAAACCTTTTACCAGTTAGCATCATTTGTGTAATTTTACAATGTTTATGATCTTTGATTTGGATTCCTTTGATTTTGTCCCATTTACATGCATTGTAGGCTGTAGACTGTACTGAAAATTCTGTCTTTCCAGTTTTTCAGTGCCTGTTCCAGTTCTTTATTTTTACTGTATGTGTAGTAAATACTGAATCCAGCGAGTTAAGAACCCTTTCTTTTTCCTTTCTTTTTTTCTGGAGATAAAGAGTGCATTTACTGCATTGTAAACAATAAGCATTTATCCTGGATCTAAATGTCCTAAACACTGTGTTTTCCATATTTTAATACAGTGTGTAATGAGAGCTCAGTAGTGTTTTTATTTTGACTGCTTTGTGGTATGATCTGAAGACAATGTTGAGCACAGGTAAAACTGTTTCGAGGCAATTGCCTTATTTTGGAATAAGTGCCAGATGCTTTGTGAATGTAGTTTAGAATATAGAATATAGGTTACAGTTTAGAGAAAAAGGGTAGAGGGTTTCCAGAAATATGTTACAGAAATTCAGGAAAAACTGTAATTAAATTGTTACAGTTGAGTGACTGGCTAAAGTCTTTCTCAATTATTCTTATGATTTAAATGTTAACATACGCAAGCATTATGTTACAGCTTGATAAAATGATCTTGCATATATCATCAGTCAGTATCCCCTAACTCTTGTGTATTTGATACTGCTCTCCCAAACAACTAAACAGGGTCAGTGAAAGAATGAAATGTATTATCTGAAGTAACATAGAAAAACAGAGAACCCATAAAGCATTGTGCCTCAGAAACATCAAAACACTATCATTTTAATGTAATGACAGCTTCTCTTTTCACTGTCATCTCAACAGTGCTGTCAAGTCTTTAGGTGCTGAGAAGAGAAGAGAAGAGAAGAGAAGAGAAGAGAAGAGAAGAGAAGAGAAGAGAAGAGAAGAGAAGAGAAGAGAAGAGAAGAGAAGAGAAGAGAAGAGAGTGTCTTTTGGACATAGTTCTGCGTCTGT
>VUQH01007578.1:8305-31840 GCA_015106775.1 Etroplus canarensis
GTAGTTTATTTTAGGTAATGGCTATTGACGGCCTCTTTCACTAGGATTGGCATCTCTTTAGACCTCAGTATTGAAAGTTTCAGTGAATAGCTCTTAAATGCAAGTTTAACACTTGAAATCAACTCTAGATTGTTATCTGCTTAGTATGTCATGGAATCAAGAGGGGACATTCCTCAACTGGCCATGAAACCACTTGCCAGTGGGGACTGCATATTACAAGGGACATAATTCCTAAACATGCAATTATTTTGTGAAACCCCTTGAATTAAAGCTGAAAGTCTGCACTTCAGTCACATTTTAACTGTTTGATTTAAAATTTGCTGTGGTGGTGTACAGAGGCAAAATTACAGAAAAATGTGTTGTTTTCTCAAAACCTATGGGTTGAACTGTAATTTCGGCAAAACAAAGCCCATATTGCACATGCATCACAGCAGCAGGGTTCTGTAGCAAAGAAAGGATTTTGGAAAAATATTTAAAAAAAATAAATAAATAATTGAAATGGAGGCTGTAAACTGTAAAACAGCTGAAATCTTATCAAAACCAAAATTGGAAAACATTTCTCTTTCAGCAGTGGGTCTCCTCAGTTACAAAATGCTTACAGTGTTGTTAAGACAGTGATGCAAGTGGTACACATGTCTCAGTCCCAAATTTTATTAAAAGTGTTGCTGAAATTACAAATTATAAAAAAATTCTTAGTTATAACATTTGAAATGTTGTCTTTGTACTATTTTCAAATAAACATAGGTCCTTAAATAATTTGCATATCATTGCATTCTGTTTTTATTCACATTTTATGCAGAATTTCCTTTTATGCTTTGGAAATAGGCATATAAAATAGAGGGGTAATCTGTGTATTAGAGGTTTATGCTCCTGTTGATTACTTAAATGTGGGTGATTATCAAAGGTCGACTGGCTGAACTGCAAAATTCAATGTTTAATGATTGTTTATCTAATGTGTCTTAGCAGCGTTATGTTGCAAATGAATGTTTCAAAAATGACTAAACACTTGAAGAAAAGCTGCTTGTTAGAGTGCAAGTAAAGGGCTGCTAAGCATCAAGTGTGTGTAAAGCAAGAGCTCATGCATATGTATAGATTACCCAAGAGTAGTGAGACCATGTTCAAACGAGTTATTGTGTTAGAAGGGCTTTGGAAAACTTGAATCAAAGGGTTGTCTGGCAAAGTGGTAAACACTCCTCACCGCGGTTGATGGGGGGTTAACAAACAAGGCTTGTGGGTTTTTAATTAAGTTGTTATTCTCAAACAAAAGTGACCCTCACAAGGATCCAGCTACTGGTAAACACTGCACAATTATGTCAGGAAACTCATCAAAATGAAGGGTCTTATCATTCGTCCCTGAGGCCGTTTTGATAAAGACTCTGTCTGCCAGTTACATGTGGTTTGCAATCTATTGAAAACTTTTTTGAGGTTTCAAACACTGGCATCTTTTTTTGCATCCTATCTAGAATACGTAATGTAATCTTTTTTATACGACTATTCTCAGCTGTGATACAGTAAAACAGTGGACTTGGTGCCATTGTAGGTGTAGTACTGCCTTATATGCATTAAAAAATCAGCCCAGAGGATCATAATCCTATACCTGTGCCGCTAGCAAGCAACATGGTCATTGTAACAATAACTAAGTAGCCTTTTCATACACAGTGAAGGTGCGGATCAGTTTATCTTTGAAGCTACTCGTGGGGTTTTCACTTTTCAGCACAAATGTTCTTACAGTAAATGTGATGGTGTGCAGTACAGTAACTATAAGCTGTCTTCAGCAGAGCACTGCAGCGATTTAGCATTACATTCCTTAGGTATTGTGAGACGCAGTGCAGCCTGGTGCCTACATTACTCACAACGCAGCTCACCCGCCAACAGTTGAATATTTGGATGCATTTTGCTACTAGTGGCTACTGTAGCCTGAGCAGACATGAACAAGGAGCTAATTTATCAGATTTGTGAAGCCCCCACGCCAATTTTTTCCCATCTGTGTACTGTTTTTTTTCAAGCTGCAACTTTGACATGTAAAATCGGAAGATTTAAGAAACGCTGAAAGCGGCTTACTGATACCCTTTTGGAGTTTTTATAACGCTATGGAGAAATGTATATACATGTGTGGTCCACTGCTAAACAGTGAACATGAGTGTAAACAATGCAATGTTTAAAAATGTAAAAATCACCTGTGCGATTATTTTATTTGTTGGAAAAAGCAGTCAATACATGTGTTCAACATGTTTTGGTGACTAATGCTGAAGTTTTGTTTCCAGGAAAACTCCTCAGTGGACCTTTAAACCTGAAACCTGGTGACCAGCCGGGCATTTATTATGTGTTTTATACTTCAAGTAATCCTAATAATGCCCAGTGCAGGCTAGTTATTGACAAGAGAAAGAGGGAAAAAAGAGAGGGACATGCTCCACAAGGAAGTTCCTGGTGGATTTCTGGTGGAGCTTCACTCCTCTGCCTGCAGACAAGTGATATCAGTATTCTTTCAAATGAGTCCATCATCGTCTCCCCATAATTGCTTGCTGTATCTTGAGGCTGGTAACAAGAGTGATGACAAGCAAAGAAAGTGAGACTGGCTTATTGAGTTGCAGCCAAACTGTTCTCTTGTAGTATGCCTTGTCTGTTCTTATGTACTGTTCTGTCCTTGCCTTTTGTCAGCGGTCAGGCCTTATCCATCACTGTCACAGCAAAGAGGGGCTGAACAATAAAGTGAACCGTATTTACACTGCAAATGCCTCTGTGTGTTCGTTAACATTGTTGCTTGCATTTATGGATGAATTCAAAACAGCCACTATGAAATTCTGTTGCATGTACTCCAAATCCATGTCAAAGTACATTTATGCATGTACATGTCTGCAGTTGGTAGTATGATGCAGTTTACATACAGATTAGGTGTGTGTTAAAGTGTGTATGTGTTTATATGTGAAGATGAACACATCAGTGCTCCTATCATATTCTTAATGTGAACATGGTTACATACTGTGAATTTTATTTTCACACTATCTGTTTTGCTCTTGGTTTAATGATTGCTTAACCTTCGCTGCCTCGCTAAGTATTCTCTGAGCTTTTCATTTAAACCACCCTAGCAGTTTGGGAGAGACAGTCCCCAGTTTCTGGGTTTGCTGTGCTCGGTTGGTAGAGAGAGAGAGAAAAAAAGAACAGCAAGGGTGTACAAAATGCTCATTGTCCATTGACCGGAAAATTGGTTACAAGCCCGTTTAGGATGTGGATGGCTGCTTTTGGCAATGTTAGACATTACACTCACACAACTGGGTGCATGTAAGCCAAGAACACCAAGTGCTGAACACAATACGTCTTCTGCAACATTTCTGTTGTTTTAATAGAATAGAATAGTCTGGTTTGGAATGTCCCTGGTAGCGTAGTGGTTTGCGCATTTGCCTTTGAAGCAAAAGGTCCCTGGTTTGATCCCATGTGGGGACACAAGTCCCTCTCACCATGGAGGGTTGTCAGGAAGGGCATCCGGTATAAAACCTCTGCCAAATTACCAATGCGGATTAATCCGCTGTGGCGACCCCTTGGTAGAGAATACAAGGGAGCAGCTGAAATAGTCTGGCTTGGCTTAGGCTTTTATCAATTTAAAAAAAGCTAAGGTGAACAAGTGTAGCAAACTTCATGAAGGATGAGTTTCTCTGTGTATTTATAACTAACATGTATAGTAGATGCAGTATATTTGTCTGGAGTTGATTGCAAGTGTTGAACTTGCATTTGATATCGGTTTAGTGGAACTCTTAATATGAGGTGCAAAGAGTTGATACAAGGGAAGGAGGCCATAATTAGGCTGAAAAACCAAAATAAATTTATCAGAGTGATAGCAAAAACTTTAGGAGTGGCCAGATGAACAGATGAATCTAGTACAATCTTAAAGAGAAGGAAAGTATTGGCCACCAAAAGGCCTGAAAGACCACGGAAGACTATTGAAATAGATGATCACAGAATTCTTTCCTTGATTAAGAAAAACCCATTCACAACTTCTAGCTGAGTCAAGAACATTCTCAAGGAGGTAGGTGTATCACTGTCTACAATCAAGAGATGCCTTCATGAATGTGAATACAACAGCAAGGTGCAAACAATTTGTTTCATTCAAGAACAGAAAGACCAGATTTAGATTTTGCTAGAAAGCATCTAGAAGAGCCTGCCCAGGTTCTGGGGTAAAAATTCTTTGGACAGATGAAACCTAGATTAACTTGTGCCATAATGATAGGAAGAGAAAAACAAGGAAAAAGAAAGGATCAGCATATGATCCAAAGCATACCACATCATCTCTCAAACATGGTGAAGACAATGCCATGTAAGTCTGCCAGAGGAACTGTGTCACTAGTGTTTATTGATGGTGTGACTGTACAGAAGTGCATATATTCTGTATAGAGCTATACAGTACACTCTGCTCAGATTCAGCCAAATGCTCTAAAACTGGATGATGCTTCACAGTGCAAATGGGTAATGACCCAAAAAGCATACTGCAAAAGCAACCCAAGAGTTTCTCAAGGCAACAAAATGGGATATTCTTCCATGGCCAAGTCAGTCATCTGATCTCAACCCAACAGAGAAGCTTTTCAGTTACTGAAGACAAAGCTTAAGGCAGAGAAACAACAAGCAGCAACTAAAGGAGGCTGCATAAGGGCCTGGCAGAGCACCTCAAAGGAGGAAACATAGCATTTGGTGATGTCCATGGGTTCTAGGCTTTAGGCAATCACCGACTGCAAAGGGTTTTCATCCAAGAATTAAAAATATTACTTATATTTAAAGTTATGCTAGTTTGTCCCATTACTTCTCTGCCTCTGAAAATAAGGGAATGTGTCTAAAAATGTCTGTAATTCCTAAACTGTTAATGCCCTTAAATTAAAGCTGAAAGTCTGCAAGTCAATAACATTTTGACCATGAAATCCACTGTGGTGGCGTACAGAGGCAAAATTGCAAAAAATTGTCTTTGCCCCAAAACCATGTGGAAATATCTTGTATTTTACCCATGAATTCAGGCATGTACTGCTTCCATCAAGAGAGGCAGGAGAAACTTTCATTGCTAGTTTTGGTGGACTTCCTGCAGGTATGGGTGAGTCACAAAGAGGAACATATTCATATCAAACTTGTTACACACAGGGCTGGTTTGTTTTTTTTAGGTTGCAGGCCACGCTGCTATGAAGTCAACATAGAAGTGTCAGTTGAGTCTGGCGTGAAAAGTGAGTGAATTCCTGTACACCCCCAGGTTTACATGCCCAGATGTAGAGCAGAAAACGATGGTTACAGCCTGGTGCAAAAGGTTTTAGTTCTCACTGTTGTTCCTTCCCTTTTTAGGGGAATGGCCACTCTGAGCTACAGACCGACCTCTGCTAATGGGAGTCACTGAACTGGACTTCTTGACTTCATTTGCAGGTGTCTTTTGAAGCATTTTTAATGCAGTAACGCATCCAAAAAGTCTGTGCCCCACTTTTAGTGAGAGAATTCTATGATATTATTTGCATATATTGTGTGATATACCCATACAGTGTATGGATACACCCTGCTAGTGTTAAACTAGTGATCCACCCTGTCATCCAAATAGTCAGATCTAGCAATAAAATAAAAAAACACAAACAAAAGAAAAACAAAAACATAGCAGTAGAAAATATGCCAAACTGAAGGCTTACCCCCCACCACTGGCATGTCCATCTTTCATATACAGTCTGTTGCCAGCATTGTTTCTAGAAGCTGGGTTAATGCAGAAATTACACCATCTTTAAATAGCTAAAATTTCTGGATCTCCGTTTTTCATTTTTTGTGTGACTCATTTTATATATTACTGTAAATGTATTTGTAAAGGTTATAAAATTAAGGTCAAATTTAAGGCTGCATTGGCAGTTTAGTTCTTAGGTATTCCTAATGCTTCTTGAATATGCTATACAAGTCATTTGTAGTTCAATGTATGTAGTGAATGTATTTTAGACTTACTAAAGTAAGAAATGCTTTTATGCCTACTTGCAAATGACAGAATTAGAAGCTATTTATCAAATGTCCCATGACTAAAAAGCTTGTTTAAATAAAGAGAGTTATTAAGGCGTAAAACCAATGATTGTAATGGAGGAGAAGGAGAGGGTGAGCCTCCTCTGAGATATTGCTTACAACTGAGTAGCTTGAGCCTATTATTAACTACATAAGTTTGACAGAGTGCCTATTATTAAGCTGTAAATGTTCACACCTGATCGTTTAGAAAGTAATGATGTGTACAAACGAGAATATAGAGATGTGTAAAGGTATATAATCTTCCAGGACCCTCATCAATAAATGTGTCATCTTTCACCTTTTTAACCCTGTCCACATTTTCCTTGCCTCACCCTCCAGCCTTGACTTAAAGATATGGAGATCCTCCTAGGTTCATACAGGACTGCACGTAATTACCAAGCTCTTACGTTTACGCGAGAAGCATCAAGGAGACCCTGCTTTGAATAAGGTCACTGTATAAGCAGCACTCCTATCCCTACAAGACACACTTAACATCAGAATACATGCTAATCACAATAACCTGGAACAGCCTTAGGTCCTCTATAGAAGGCAGGCACTTCTCTAAAGGGCTTTCTAATAGAAACCAACGAGCTGTTACAAAAAGTTTTAGCTACAGCTTTAAAAGTAAATTCACCCCCGTTGTTTTGAGCCTCCATTCTAAACTTTTATTACTACCTGTGTTTATTAAGGTTGCAGAACATCTTGAACTTTTATGCCAAAACTAGAAAAAAATTGTTTGACCTGTATCGAATAGCTGGGTGATTTCATTCATTACTTCATTTTTGTTTCCTTTTTCAGTTTCCAGCATCCTGTGATTTAGCTGTTCGTGTTTCTTAAATTTTTTTATTTTTGTATTTATTTGTCAGGAAACAAGACCTGCATGTGAGCATGAGCTGCTGTTCTCCTGCTGGCAGAAGTCAAATTAAAGGTTCTCTGTATTCCCTGCAGGTGGTTCGATACTCCTCCTTTGTACTGCCATTTTCCAAATTTTGCTCTATTACTTTCTCTTTTTTATCTTTCTGTCATTTCTTCCTTGCTTTCCCTGTCTCCCCTTCCTTCACCATTATGTATTTTTGTCCCTTTCTTTTCCTGTCATTTTCCTTCATTTTGTTAGTTTCTCTTCTTCAGGTTGCCCCTTTCCAACAGTGTGTTCCATCCTTTCCTGTCTCTCGCTCTGTTTCTCTCACGCCCTCTCGAATTGCCCCCTGATCTTCTCTCTCTCCATTCCTCTATTTTCACTCGTCTACAGGCTGACTGTTTTATCCTTCTCTTCTCTAGCCTCTCAAACCCTAAGACTACCTTTATCCTTCTCACACTGCTTTCCATCCCTACCCATCTCTCGCTCTGATTCTCTCACACCCTCCTACAATTCCAATCTCATCCTTCCTCTCTCTCTCCATACCTTGTTCCCTCAGAGACTGAGCCTTCTTGGCACATTGTATTTACTCAGCCCGTCACTGGCTGCCTCTGTTTATTACCTATTCAGCAATGAGGCAGGAGAGACAGCGCGAACCAGCCCTTCGGAGGATTTTCCTCTCAACACTCCCGATGCTGTCTGTCGCTGAATCTTCAAATAGTGTGTTGGACAATTGATTGTTTCAGGGGGTTTTTTGCCTTTCATCTTTTTCAATTTATTCTGCATTGAGTGCAGGCTCCTGCCTGTTACGTCAAAGTTCACATAACCTGTAGTTATGGGGAGAGAGCAGGGGGTTCAAATGAAGAAAATGGATCACCTAAGGCTCTGATCAGAGGATATGTTTCTGTTGTATCTCATCTGAATGAAATCCGAAGTTAAGCTGTAATGGATTATGTTAATTAATATGCTATCAGTTCAGGGAACATGGGAAATAAACTGTGTACTTTATCCCTAAGCTGTTTATAAACTTCTTCAGTATGAAGGGAACATACAGCAGTGCTGATATCTACTTAATTAGATAACAGATATGCTGATTCTCACCATGTTGGGACCAGATAAGATGAGAGAAGCAAATACGCATGTGACATGGTATGTTAATTTTATGATAATGCTAAAGGTTTGCAAAAAATTGTGTTACACGTTCCCATTACTCATCATTAAAGCTTCAGCTTGGACTTCAGCTCTTACTGTAGAAAAGCAACATTTTATCAGATCTCACAGGGATCTTCTTTATTCTTGTCTTCATTTGACTTTGTTTCCAACTTGCCACCTCTTCGCAGTGCAATCAGATCCTGAAGTGTGCTTTACCTGCCTCTCAAAGCTGTCACAGGCTTTCACAATAGACTGTGGCACCCTTTTGATCAGCCCAGAAGCTTGATCAGAACACCTCGAAGTGCTGCCTAAACCACAGCAGGGGAGAAAGTGCAAGGTGAGGGGAGGCGAGAGGTACCTGCACTGAGCTAATGACACAACTGCCAGCGCTGACAAGGACTTCTGAAGGTGTTTGGGAATTTTTTCCAGCTCAGAAGTAGAACTGAGTTCTTTAGAAAGACTGCAATGTTAAACAATTAACCAATGCAGTACATTTTAATGTCTCACAGCAATTGGTAGTTTTCAGTCACGTGACTGGTGCAGATCCCTGAAGCATTACAACACCATGGCCACCATTGAAGGCTCCACATAACTGCGACGCAAGCATGTCAATGTTTCATTGTTTCGAAACCACAGACATTTAAAACACCTCTCAAAAGAAGAATAACAAAGTTACATTTTGACCACATACTGTATGTAAATGATTGACATGACATCACCCATAACCCTTGTAGATTACTGCTCTGAAGCCTTGAAATGTAGTGGGGTGCTCATGGGAAATTAGAAAGTTCTATCAGAAATAAAAACCAAATCAAAGCGCTTGAAAACTGATTCAGTGTGTTACAGTGATTTTAATGTGCAGAACCTCCTCCCTCCATAAACAGATATTAGAAGAGGTAGCTGCCTTGTAATACCACAGCAACCACACAGAAGCGGCAAAGTAACAGAGTGAATAAAATATGGGTACAGCAGTAAGTGTGTTCAATTTTACTGAGTGATAAAAGTAACCAACAGTGTCACTGTCATGGTCCCCCTTGTCCTCGCTAGTGCTGACCCACCCCCTTCTGTCTGTTCTCTCTGTGGGGTTGGGCTGGGGATTATTAACTGTTTATCGCTTCCAGCTGTGTGATCCGGCCTCCTCCTCTCACCTGCTGGCCATCAGCTGATCCACCTTGCTGCCTTTTTAACCAGCGGAGGAGCATGAGGCCGACGCTGGATCATTGCCTTACCTGCGTAAGCAGCCCTGGCCGCTTAGAGTTTATCTCAAAGCTTCCCAGTTATTGCTTAAGTCCTAGTTACAGTCAAGTTTAGTGTTTTATGCCTAGTGCCTTTTCCTTTGCCTCGCTGCCTTAGTTCTCTCTTGGACATTTGCTTTTTTGGACCTCTGCCTTTTGGATCATCATTAACCTCTGCTCTCCCTCACCCAGGAAAACCCTCGACCCACGGAAAACCTCAGGACCCTGTTGTAGGAAATCTCTGCCTTGGACCCCCCAGCCCACCCTTTGGATTCGCCCCTGCTTGTACATTCTCAGTTCACCTTTTTGTACCTCCTTGTTTGTAAAATGAAACCTGTTTACCTGCTTCCAGAATCTGGGTCTGTTCAGTCTATGGAACCATGACAGTCACAAAAATCAACAGTTTTCACTATGTGATATTAGTTAAATGATATAGTTACTGCAAAAATTACACACAGACACTCACATATAGTATTATTTTTTGACACAGTGGAAAAAATAACAAATACAGTCATGTGGAAAAAAGTTTTCACAGAACACTATACGGTCATATGAAAAACTAAGCACACCCCATGGTTCAGTACCACCACTAGTTCCACCTTTAGCAGGAATAACTTGAAGTGATTGTTTTCAGCATAACTTTAAGTCTCTGATATCTTGTGGGGGAATTTTGGCCCCCTCTTCTTTACAACTTTGCTTAAGTACAATGAGGTTTCTGAGCATTCATTTATGCACAGCTCTGTTAAGGTCCCACCACAGCATTTCAATCAAGTTGAGGTGTGGATTTGGACTGGGCCGTTGCAACACCTTGATTCTTTTCCTTTTCAGACATGATATTGTAGATTTGCTGCTGTGCTTGGGATCATTATCCTGTTGCTTGGCCCCGTTCAATTCAATTCAATTCAATTTAATTCATCCTACAGTATTAGAGAGAAAACCCTAACAATCAGACGACCCCCCTATGAGCAAGCACTTGGCAACTGTGAGAAGGAAGAACTTCCTTTTAATGGGAAGTGACCTCCAGGCTCAGGGAGGGGCAACCATCTGCCTTGACTGGTTGGAGGTGAGGGACAGAGAAGAGAGAAAGGAGAGCAAAGAGAGACACAGACCATGGTAGAGAGATGACAATATTTAATGACATGCAGCAATAGCAAATAAATGCATGGGTAAATTGGTAGGAACCCCCCCAACAGTCTAAACCTATTGCCTAACTATACGCTTTATCAAAAAGAAAAATTTAAAGCCTAATCTTAAATGTAGAGAGGGTGTCTGTCTCCCAAATACAAACAGGGAGCTGGTTCCACAGGAGAGGCTCTCCCTCCCATTCTACTTTTAAAAACTTTAGGAACCACAAGTAGGTTTGCACTTTTGGTAAAATATGGTGCAATGAGGTCTTTTAAGATTCTGGATTTAACAGGGAGCCAATGAAGAGAAGCCAATATGGGGGAAATATGATCAGTACTCTCGCTGCAGCATTTTGGATCAACTGAAGACTTTTTAGGGAGCTTTTAGAACAGACAGATAGCAATTAATTACAATACTAAAGCCTAGAAGTAATAAATGCGTGAACTAGTTTTTCAGCATCACTCTGAGACAGGAAGTTTCTAATTCTGGTGATATTACAGAGGTGAAAAAAGGCAGTCCTACACATTTGTTTAATGTGGAGGCCAAAGTAATGCCGTCCAGAGTAAGTATTTTGTTAGAAAGAGTGTTTCTGAGGTTTTTAGGGCCAAATAGCCTCTATTTTGCCCAAGCTTTAAAATGCTTTGGTATACAGAGATGTACATGGTCGACTCAATGACTGCGGAGTGCACAGGTCCTGTGGCTGCAAAACACGTACAAATCATCACCCCTCCACCACCTTGCTGAACAGTTGGTATGAGGTGTTGGTGTTGATATTCTTTGTTTTGATTTTTCCAAATGTAGCACTGTGCATTATGGCCAGACGTCTCCACTTTGGTCTCCTCTGCCCGGACACCACGTTCCAGAACTCTTGTGGTTCGTTGAGATGCTACTTTGCAAACCTAATCTGGGTTGCCACGTTCATTTGCGAGATTAAAGGCTTTCCCCTGGCAACTCTTTCAAACAAACCATACCTGTTAAGTCTTTTTTTAATTGTACTTTCATGAACTTAGGCCTGTAGTTATTTTTGGGTATTTTGCAATTTCTCTGAGCATTGCATGGTCTGACATAGAAGTGAATTTGCTGGGATGTTCACTCATGGGATGATTGTAGCATTGTTTTAAAACACACCTGAATGCTCCAGATTGCCAAAATTTCTGCTGCTATAGAGGTGATCACACCTGTCAACAATCACTTGAGCATGGTCATTTGGTTAGCAACACTTGGCTGCTATTTACCACCTAAATTCTTATGGAAGCAGTAAGGGTGTGCTCAGTTATTCACAGGACTGTATTAATTCATTTTATGGTTATACTTATTAGGTCCTAAAACACCTTACAAAAAGAACAACACATATTGCCAACATCTTTCTTTGATTCTTCAATAAAAAAGCAGACCTTCATATTCCTCTCACAGGAATACATGAGTTGGAGCCAATCCCAGCATCCATTGTGTGGAGGGCACAGAAACACCTGGCAGGTGGCGACTCCACTGGAGAGGAAGCCACACTCATTTCATAGCTGTCCATCACACATTCACACTTGTGGACTTCAAGGTCAGCTTTTGAAAGCTTTAAAGGAGACAACCCATACTGCCACTACAAAAAGCAGGTGTGCACAGAGTAATGACCACAGTTTTTTTGTAAAGTCAATAAACTGCTAATGCTTCTCTTCAGTACACGCCTAAAAGTTACAGTCAAATTTTTATTTCATTGCTACGTCTTGGGTTTCATGATATGGTTAGGTACAGTAAAGGTCGAGCAGCACTGGTACCCTGAAAGATATTTTTAATCATGCCAACAGAATCTGTTTGTTTGAAACTGTGTCAAAAGCACAGTAGGTTGTTACACTCAGTCTTTGCGAGACAAAAGTTTCAGTTTTTGCAGCTTGCTTTGGTCACCAATAGAAACACATCATCCGTTGTGACTGTCATTGGCAGTATTAAACTTAAAAGGTTAACTGCTTGACTCTATAAGAATATATCAAATCTCTTTAGAGGTCATGAGTCACCTAAACTAGAGAATAAAGTTACACTGAGATATTGACAATAGACTGTATACAAAAGATTGACATAACCACCATGACATCACCTGTAACCCTTATGGGTTACTACTTTAAAGCTTTGACATGAGCATCTGGGCCGTTATCATCTTGTCTTTTTGGAGCCAACTAAGGAAGCTTGGATTGATGGGACACACACCCATATGGTACCAGTTTAATGGGAAATCAGAACATTTTATCCAAAATAAAAATCCAGCAAAGGTCCTGTTTGAAAATTCATACATTTATAATGATTTTAATGTGAACAACCCCTGCCCTCTGTAAACACATTAGGAGACGTAGCTGAACTGTAATAATTTAACGGCCTCATAGAAGCACAGGATTTGTTGACATGGTGATGAAGCAAGTGAAACATATTTACAACAGTAAATATGTTTTCTGAGTTTTTTGAGTTGTAGAAATAAATAACTATGCTGCAAAGTGAAGGAGTTAGGGAATGGTGGGCAGTGGAAAAAAAAACAGACATACATGAGGGGAAGTCCACCTTTTAAAACTTGCTCAACTATATTTTTCCATCTTTAATTAAACCAACAGCTTTCAGTATGTGCAATATTATTTAACATTTCATAGTTACATATTTATAGTGATGTACTTAGGAGGAAAAAACTGTTTTCCCACATAAAAAGAGAAACTAGACCTTGCTATCTCCCCATAATTTACATCCAGGGTTTCATTGACATGGCAACACAATTGCAGGGGTTGGGGGTGCTAAATTTCAGGAGGAACTAGTGCCACCCCAGCCTCCCCTTCAGCTCCACCCCTGTGAAGGAGGTTATGTTGGTTTGTTTATGTGCAATATATCTAAAAAACTAATAGACAAATTGTAATGCTTTTTTAGGAGTGGGGTGTGGTACAAGTAACAAACCATTAAATGTTGGAGAGCATGCACTTCATAATCTGAATTCAGGGATTTTTGAATTAGTCATGATGCTAGATCTGGAAGAAAACCGCCATTGCTGAAAATCTGTTTTGCTTAAATAGCATTTTAATCAGCAATTATATCACTGTGCTAACAAGTGCTAGGTGTTCATTTTCATTGTCAAGGAATAATTATGGGAATTAAATTATTATAGAACTATTGTTTTCAGGCATAATGTATCATGGGGGGACTCATGGCCTTGGATGAAGTTTGTGCTCTCTGAGTTCTCCTATCTGTCTGTGTGAATTTCAGTGGGACCTCAATTTATAGAATGAACTTCATGAGAATTCATCTCATTTTCTTGTAGCTTTCTATACAATCGGACTTCCATTTTCAGTTTTTTGAGTTGCCTACTGTAGGTCAGTAGAAAGAATGAAGGTCTGAGGCACTTCTGCATTGGCTTCAGCCTTTCTGAGGCTATGTCCACTTCTTTTGTACAGACCTGTGCAGATTTCAGCACAGTGATATAAAATCAGATGTGCTTTAGTGTCAATAATTTCCAAAAAAACAATGAAACCAAACAAACCAGCACAAAGTAAGGCAAGAGCTTTCAGGGCCCCTAGAAGCTCATGCTAATGTTCTAAATACATGAGACTTAGGCAAGTTCAATCTGTAATTACGTGGGCTCTTCCTCCCACTCAGCTTTATCAATAATAAGGCTAAGTATCATTCAGACATGATTTGAAATCTCCTTTCATACAATGAGCCAAAGAAGGCGTAGGACTAAAACAGGGCTATAATTGGACACTTAATCACAGGAAGAGGTATTTCACAGTTAGAACTGATGGACCTTAATAGAAGATAGGGTTGGGTGTAGAGATGGAGGGGCAGAAAAGATGAAAAGGACTGGCTTTAATTACCCTTTTGCAGCACGACTGCCCATACCAGTTGAAATATTACCAGTATTGCATAAAAAAAGCAAGTTATGACTACCTTTTTCCCCTCTTACTTTCAGATTCTGCCTTTCTGTCTCCCTTGTCTTGCTTGATCCTAAATTCTGCCTACATTTTGGTAGTTGGCTCAGAGCAGAAATTGCTGACCTTGGACCATGACCCCTGTCATCACTTCTGAGATGTCTTTTCTGTGCACACAGACAGAAATCAAAAGAGTGCAAAAAGAAGTTGGAAGGACACATAGAGAATAGAAAATATGTTGTGCACAGGAAGAAGGAACAAAAATATGAGAATTAGAAGTAAGAAGAGGTAAAGACCCAATCAAAGCCAAGAGGAAACAAAATGAGTGGAAGAGGACAGTAAGTGGAAAGATTAGAAGAAAACAGAGATCACTAGAATGAGAAAAAAGAATAAAAGAAATGGATAAAGAGAAGCCACCCACCTGCCACCCTCTTCAGAAATAGAAATGGAGCATACAGAGGGGATAGAATTCAAAGCTGCAGTTGGCACATGGGCCTCAGTGGAGCCATCTCATGCGCTCTGGACAAGGTCAGCTTCATTTGTTCTTCACAGAAACACAAGGGTCCTTCATGTGATAAAATAGTGAGAGAAAGAACAAGAAAAGGATGAGAGATGAGACCTTCCACAACAGGAAACATGAAGGCTGATCTCACCTTGTGTGGTCTTGTAACCAGTAGACAGACCCACAGGTGACACAAAGGAATACATTTGACTGCCAAGCAGGTGCTTCTCATGAATGTGTAATGGTTTTGCCTGTACAGTGCTGCATATGAATGGAAAGTGACAAGATGGCCTTCACTGGTGAGGAATGACACGTTTTGATGGCATTCAAGAGTCCTTGCCCAAGTTCTCCCTGTGTTTCTCCAGCCATTTTAAGGCTGCTGAAAAAGGAAACTTTTGCATGTCTAGAGGGCAAAGTAAAGGCAAAAAACTTTTGAAATGTCAGTAATTCAAAGCTCAAAATGTTTTCAGGCTGAGAGGCGGGGTTTTATAAAGCTTTATAAAAATGCAAAGGAAATTAAAAAAGAGAAAAAAAAGGAGTTCATTCATTTCACCAAGGTCACATCTTATTAGTGAAGGTGTCAAATCTTTTGTTCCTCAAGGGTGAACATGAAGTATAAACCTTTTTTAAAGTCACACAAAAGTACAACTACAACATGTTACTTTTACACATCAGACAGATACAGGTGTAATTATTTGACATCTGCATTTCATTTCATTTCGTTTATGTAGATCTGTGAATAACTAAGTACACACTTACTGATTCGATGGGAATTTAGAGGGTAAGCAGCAGCCAGGTGCTGTTAATCAAATGCACTTGATTAACTGATCTTTAGCAAGTGTTAGCACCTCACAAACACAGCACACAGGACAATCAGCCACCTCTAGACCAAAACCTTAATCCTGAGGATGAAAGAAAAAAAAAATCTCATTTTTAAAAATTCTACAAACATATTTATTCTCAATTCACCTAGTTTCAAAAATTACATATAAAGCAGGTCCCATTAACTGCCTAAACACCATAGTAAGCCAAAGAAGTCAGCTGGAGTAGATTTGCATTGTTTATTTTTTATCAGCATGAACACCTCATACAAACTGTCAAGCACTGCAGGGGGGGGGGTGATTTTGCAGCGACAGGACCTAGGCACCTTGCAGTAATTAAATTGATCATGAACTCCCCGTCATACCAAAGTATTAGTTAAATGTGAGGCTAACTTTCTGGCAACTAAATCTTGGCTGAAATTGGGACATGCAACAGGACAGTGATTCCAAGCATCTGCAACAGATTGACTGAAAAAGAAAAGAAACAAGGTGTTGCAATGGCCCAGTCAAAGTCAAGACCTCAACTTGACCAAAATGCTGTGGTGGGACCTTATGAGGGCTGTACATATCTTTTTCACATAGCTGTCTTTTCACTGATTAAAACATAGAAAAATACACTTAATTGACTTTAGTCTGATTATACTATAAGGCTTCATATTTTTGACACTGTATTCTAAAGTTGAAAGCTGAAATGAACACATTTAGCTTTCAGCATTTGTACTGAAATACAATAATGTGCAGAAATGCATTTCATGTTTTCAAAAAAAAACATTTTCCTTCTCTGGGTTTCTCCTGTCATTGGAAAAACATGCAAGTTTAATCCTGCCTATGTCAGCCCAGGACACTCTCGCAAGAGATGCTCTTAATTTTAATAATTAACTGTTTTTCCTCATCTTGTCGTGCCCCTGGTACTCCGCAGGAGGGGGCAGTTAATTTCTCAATTAACTTCCTAGTTAACTTCCTAGTTAATTGAGAAATGATAATGTAAAACTTAACAAGAGCCAGTTTAAAATTAATTTATCTGAACTGATTTGTACATAAAAGCTGCTGAGGAGACAGGGGACTTCGAGTCCACTGGACAGGCTATTTGAGGTATGTCAGCTGTTGAAGACTGAACACTTATATTCAATTGGCTTAATACATAAAATGGTATTCTCACAAAGGACTTGCAAAGGAATGAAATATATGTATTTACTTCTTATTAAATCAGATCAGCAGTACAATAATTTCCCTTAAAGGTGGTTATCCTTTGGCATGAGTGGTACATACAGCAAGCTTTGCTTTGTATCACCATCTCAGAAACAACTCAGTGATTCAAGGTTAAGAACATCTTGAAAGCACTCAGCATCTGCTGTATGTAAATGCTTTTTCCACATAATGCTGAATGTTAAGTGTGTTATTAACAGGTAGATTTATGCACTGGCAATTTCTTCAACTCAAGAAAGTGACAATTTCTTCTTTAAAAAGAATACTGACGGCATAAGTTTATTTACTGCTGAGTCATAGGTGGAATCCTTGTGATTTAGTGCCATGTAAGACAGCACGATAAACTGTGAAATATCACACTCTTGATACTGTAGATTCCCTCCTCGCCTACATAAGGCTTCCCTCACATGCGCCAAGTGTTGGTGCTTTGCTGGGAGAAGGTGCATCTATGTGTGTGTGTGTGTGTGTGTGTGTGTGTGTGTGTGTGTGTGTGTGTGTGTGTGTGAATACACTTTCTGTTGTTTTTACTTCCACTTCAGTGTGAGTCATTGCAAAGGAGAATGTTGCTCATGTGCACCTGCATTCTGTTCCGTCTCCTTTCTGCCATCCGTGCGTTAATTATCTTTATTCTCAGCAACAGTGGCGACTGCTGCTATATAAGAGAAGTGCAACAATCACACCGTCATGGGTCGGTCAGCCTGCTTGCTTCATTTCCACAGGTCTTTCACAGCTAACAATTAGCTATTCAGTTCCATTTTTAGCAGACCTGTGAATGCAGGTGGCAGTTCCACCCAGACTGGCAACTACACATCTAGCATCCATTAATGCATACACATTATGTCACTTTTATAATTTAGGAAACCTCCATTTGCAAGTCTAACAAAACTGAGTTTTAACTTTTTTATCAAATGCAGGCAATTCTTGCTGCAGCAACTACTCATCCTGCTTTGTTAAGCAGCTAAAATGCCAGTGGAAAGCTGGGGGGGGATTGGGAGCAGCTCAAACAAGGTTCATTCAAATCTAGATTATGGACCAGAAAGTTAGAAATCTCACTACTTAGAGAGGCATTTTTAAGTGATTTGCATTGACTCTCAACACAAACAGTGATGTTTTTGAAAGTACAGTAGCTTCAGCTGTGACACCAGAGAGAACACACCACTTCTGTGTTAGAGGTAGTTTAGCTCTGTCTGGGATTGTTTGTCTAGTCCCAACACATAAGAATCTCTATGAACAACAGCACTCCATGAAACCTTCAGGTCTCATAAGAGTGCTGTTGTTATTGTTAGTATATTGGAATCTGCTTGCTGCATCTGGGTGGATTCAACTGGATCAGCTGAAGTTAGGGGAGCTTGTTACTGCTCATCATTAATGTATATGTATGTATGACAGAAACAGGAGAGAAAGTTAGAAAGATAATATCGGGAAAAGGCAAAATTGTGGAACAGTGAATGGGACTGGGAGAGACAAAAAGGAGTAAGAAGACAAATCTCTGGCAGCCTCTGTTCTGCTCACTTGTGATTTCTGTTGTGGGAGTAATTACATGTGGCCCAGGGCGGAGGGTGTCATCGCTTTGTCTGATCTGGAAGACAGCCACTGCTCCACCTACAGCTGGAAGAGGACATCTCTGCTCCAACATGGTGCATGGGATTTGAGAGTAGATAAAGAAACAGCTGGTTGGAGACTATTCATACTGGGTTGTTTTGTGGCCATGGGCAGATAAGTCAACAAAGGCAAAGTAGTAAACTAGTTAGACAGTTGTCCCTTGTTTTGTGCAATATCTGCGGCAGCAGTTCAGTGATACTGTGGATTATTGAAAGTATTTTGGGTTTGCCTCAGTTCCCAAAAGTATGCCTAAGGGAGGATGTCAAGGAAAAAACAAGAAGATGCCTCTTTTCTTTTTGTCTATATTTTTGAGCCCAGTGAAAACAAACAAGAAAAAATGATGCACTTATTATTGGAAGTAAATGGTCTTCTATAATATAGTATAGTATCTTTTTACCTTAGCAGTTTGCAAAGGGATTTATGATTTTCACTTACACAAATGGCAGCAAAGCTGTTCTACCACCTGAGCCACACCCTCTTTAACATGTCTGACAAATAAATAAGGTTAGGAGAAAAAGAGCACCTTGTGGATTTGTCAACCTGATATCAAGATGATTAGGAAGGACCATTGATATGGCTTTCAGAAAATATCAATGAGGCGTTTGCTCATAAAGTTAAAGCGAGATTTTTTGAGCGAACTTACATCAGCCTACGTGGGAGGGAGACAGAAAATGTTACATACTGATGAACGTACAGACTGCCGAAAATACTGGGCAATCTTAAACAGTACATCAGTTTTCAAGCAATCAATTACAGGTCAAATGAACAGTAAACAGAATGTTTTTGTTGTCTTGTGAATAGCCAAATCATGAACTCAGAACTCATTCAGTGTTTTTATTGTGTGAGAAGTTTTAAAAATTGTTTAACAACAGCTGGTGAGAATGATGATTGAATGTTTTGATCAAATTGACTCATTTAAAAAAAAAAAAATTGGTACACACATCAGAGCCATGTATTGTTCAGATGACATTGTGTATTCACCTTGATGAGCAATCATCAAGGTTACCATAGTGTAGGATATTGTCAATAAAATAACAATATAAATGTATGAAACTAATCATTGTTTTCTTAATTCGCTGATGAATAAAAAATGGTCTAATGTAAACATCCCCTGACACACACTGACAGATTATGGGTTGTAAACTGGTCATTGTATATTATTCAAAATCCTGTAGATATTAACTCCAAATACAAATACTATAATGTACCGGTACTGGTGTAAATACACTGTATTGGCAAAAGTATTGGGCCACACCTCTTAATCACTGAATTCAGATATATATTTATATGTGATGAGGCTCATAGTGCTTAAAAGTCACCAACACTCTGTTGAGTCAATAGCTGCAGAGTTCCAAACCTACTCTGGCATTAACAGCACAAAAACCGCATCGAGAACTTCCATGGCATGGATTTCCCTGGCTGAGCAGCTGCATGCAACCTTTACATCACCAAGCATAATGCCAAGTGTCACATGGAGTGGTGTAAAAGACACTGTCATTGGACTCCGGAGCAGTGGAAACCTATTCTATGGAGTGGCAAATCATGCTTCTCTATCTGGAAGTCAAATAGACAAGTCTGGGTTTAATGAGTGCCAGAAGAGATTACCTGTCTGTCTGCGTTGTGCCGCCTGTAAAGTTTGGTGGATAAGTGATAATGCTATGGGGTTGTTTTTCTGGGGTTGGCCTGAGTCCCTTAGTTCCACTGAGGGGAAATCTTGATGCTTCAGCTTACCAGGACGCTTTTGGATACAGTAAGTCTATACTTCCAACTTTGTGGGAGTAGTTTGGAGAAAGCCATTTTCTGCTCCAGCATGACTGACAAGGTCCATAAAGGCATGCTTGGATGAGTTTGGTGTGGAAGAACTTGATTGGCCTACACAGCGGCTTGATCTTAACCTTACTGAACACCTTTGGCATGAACTAGAACTGATATTGCAACCCAGGTTCTCTCATCCAGCAATACTGTCTGACCTCACAAGTGATCTGTTGCATGAATGGGCAAAAATTCCCACAGACACACTCCAAAATCTTGCAGAAAGCCTTCCTAGAAGAGCAGAGGCAGTTATAGTAGGTGTAATGGGAAGGCCAACTCCATATTAATGTTAGTGACTTTAGAATGGGAATTTATAAACGCTCCCATAGGTATAATGTGTAGGGGGCCCAATACTTTTGTACAGTATATATAGTGTATATTATGCCAGAACAGCCATGTGTTTTCCAACAGGGCATCAGGTAGTGTGGAGCGTGGGATTCTGGGAGTGAGAATAGTTCTACTGAGAGGAAACAGGAAGAGCTGGAGATCAAAAGTCAAGATTCAAATGTTTAAATTTCCAACCAGATACAACAACTCAGAAAACTAAATGTTTAAACCAAAATGTTTGTGGAAATGATTTACATAAGTACAAAAAAATAAATAGAAGAATTAAATACATTTTTTCAACTGATTTTCTATTCTGCCTGTTTAGTGGTGCACAACTGCTACAGAAGAGAAAACGGAGATTTTCCATAAAAAACACGCTCAGAAAAAACCCAAACACATTTCATTGATTTTTTCCACCTTGGTTGTGGAGCATGTATAAAGCAATTTGTTCTTCTGCCCAATTAAACAAAGGTTAAAGAACAGTCTTTTACAATGTCTTCATTTTTACAGGCAAAGTTACCTGACATGACATGTTACTTTGAACTAAAGACGTATGGGCCTACTTTAAAACAACTCAAATGCTGTTAAATTTGGAAATCGTTACATTACATTAGTTTTGTTTTCTTTCCCCCCATGTGATTGACGTGCCCATGTATTTAAGAGTCTTCACTCTTTGTCTCCGTCACTCAGCCAGCATGTGTGTGCATGTTTGTGTGTGAGATCCTCCCTGTTATGTCCTGGGAGACTGCTGAGTGTGTTGACAGTGTATTTAGGGAGCTTTTAACTCAATATACGCCTGAAACCCCATGGCAACCAGGCCTTTTATTCCTTTGCACATCACCATGGAAACACTGATGTTCATTAAATTTCACCCTCTGTTTGAAGATATTAAGACAGAATGAGAAAAAGGATTCAATATTTAAGCAAATGACTAAGTTTAACCCTAAAAATGATCTGATTAGTGTTATTACAGCAAACAAATGCTTGTGGTTCTTAACTGTATGAAAGATCTGCATTGGCATGTCCTACAAACCTCCAAGACTGCTGATTGGTTGCTGCGGTAATACCCATGGACAGCTGCGGACTTTTACATGGGCAGGGAGAGGGAAACAGCACTGACTTATATTTTGTTTGAAAACTTTTCATAGACTCCAGCCTTACTCTGCTCTTGTGATCCCTGCATGACACACATGAATGAACAGTTAGCTGCAGAAACATTATGGTTAAGCAGCTGAAACACCCACACTGCCCCTTGGAAAAATCAATTTCCATATATCTGAAGTGGGTATGTGTGTTTCTGTTATATTGTGTAGATGCATCCTTGTGTTTTTTAGTCTCATAGGAGTTGCATTAACCTCTGACAGTTGCAGCAGTTGCAAGCACAAACTGTTTGTGTGTGTGTCAGTTTGTGTGTGGAAGTTAAAGTCAGCAGTACATTGTTGAAATTACATATCTTTTGCAGATATATGGGCATAAGTGGGACCTACCAAGAAGGGTCATACTAACGTCCTTTCTACAATGACTTCAGCTGCACAAAGAAACATTGACTGACCATTCTATTACGTGCACCTGTTTAAAGGCTCATTAACAGAAATATCTAATGAGCTAATCATAAGTCAGCAATTCAATGAATGAAGGCATGCAGACATGGTCAAAAACAACCTGCTGAAGTTCAAACTGAACATCAGAATGAAGGGGAATGGTGACTGTAAGCGACTTTGAATGTGGCATGGTTGCTGGTGCCAGATGGACCAGTCTGAGTATTTCAGAAACTGCTGATCTACTTGGATTTTGATGCACAACCATCTCCTGGGTTGATAAAGAATGGTTTAGAAAAAGAGAAACTGTCTAGTGAGTGGCAGTTTTCTGGTTGAAACCAACCAAGGTATGCAGAAGAGTATCTCTGAACGCACAACACATCAAATCTTGAAGAGGATGGCCTACAGCAGCATACCACAGTGGGTGCCACTTCTGTCAGTTAAGAACAGGAATCTGAGGCTACAATTCATATGCGCTCACCAAAATTGGACAACAAGATTAATAATGGATTCATTCTGCATTGTATCAACAGTTCAGGCTGTTGTTGATGGTGTAATGGTGTGGGGATATTGTCTTGGCATACTTTGGATCCCCTAGTAGCATTTTAAAACTGACAGCCTACCTGAGTATTGCTGACCATGTCCATCTCTTTATATCCACGGTGTACCCATCTTCTGAAGACTGCTTCCAGCAGGATAATGCACCACATCACAAAGCTCAGATAATCTCAAACTGATTTCTTGAACATGACAGTGAGTTCACCGTACTCAAACGACCTCCACAATCAGCAGATCTCAATCCAATAGAGCATCCTTTGGGATAAGGAGGAATGGGAGATTCACATTGTGGATGTACTGCTGAAAAATCTCCAGCAACTGTGTGAAGCTATCATGTCAATATATAATATCTTTGAACATTCCCAGCACCTTGATGAATTTATGCTATGAAAAATTAAGGCAGTTCTGAATCGAAAGGGGGGGCGTTGGTCTGACCTGGTACTAGGTATACCCAGTGAAGTGGCAGGGATTGTATACTGTACATTTGGTGTAACAGACATTTCATTGCTGATGTTGTCCAAGAGGCAGTGACATCTACACATGGTTCCATCAGTGCAAGAGTAGAAATGGTCTCCCTTTCCTCATTGCGGTCATCTGTCCTCGACACATTACGGTGAGGCTACATTGCGACTGCAGCTGGGGACCTTTAGAAGCCATGTTTATCTAAAGAGGATAGAGACAGATTGAATATGTAAAGCCAGCAGCCAGTGGAATCCCATCACGCTGACTGCTTTGGACTAGCTGAGAGCCAGAGATGAATTTTCTATTTCTCTCTAACTGAGGTTTAGTGGGATGGGAGCAGTGCTTGGGTAAACATCAGGTGACAGTGTGTATGTATTTATTTATTTATTTAGGAGGGGGTGGAGACAAGTGTCAGGGGTGCTTTGTGACAGAAGGATAGCAGCAAGAGTGAA
>VUQH01007582.1:8860-21801 GCA_015106775.1 Etroplus canarensis
GGAGTATCTTGTTCACACATGCCTCCTCCCTCCCTCTCTCCTCCCTCTTTATCTTTCCTCCCTCCCTGCCTCGGCAGCATTACCAGTAGTGGCGACTGGGAGGAGAGGAGCGAAGCATGCAGCAGCCAGTTAGTCATTTATAGTTCATTGTTTTCATCGCCGCGTTGTGCCACTTCAAGAATTTGCACTTCTTTTGTGGGACATGGTTATTCAGGAAAAGATATTTTCCTGTCTTTGGCGACACGTTCATTTTAAGAGGCGATTCTTGTTTTTCTAACTGCATTTTTGTGCTTCTCTGTATGATGTTCTGATCGTGGCACAGTACCACTTTGGCTGCTGTAATACGCGAGTCCTGGAGTGGCTTAGACTGGCTTGCTGTGGTGCATCTCCTGCCAGATTTATAAAAGAAGAAAGGCCTGTATGAAATTTGACTTTAGTGGAGCTCAAAAGTGGGAGGAACCTCAGAGGATGGTTTGACTTGGAAGAGAGAGCAATCTTCTCTTGTGGAGTGGCATCTTTTCTGTTTGCAAACTCATAGACCAGGGGAAAACATCAGCGCAAAAGAGAGATCTTCTGTTTTTGAGAGGGGGGAAAAAATTTCAAGTTTTCTGCTTCAAATCATCAATACGCCATGGCTGGGATGTACGGATGCTTTAAGGGTCGCAAGTAAGTTTCAGTCATAGAATGTAACCTAAAGATTGCAACATCTCGCTGTCACATCACAGGATTGCTCACCTTCGTTGCTTCATTTTGTGATGGCAACAATCTCCACAACCCTGTGTCATAGGATATGAGTGTTATTTGGCCCTTTTTAATTGGATTTGTCGTTGTCAGTGTATAATTCCATCATACTGCGACAACTCACTACTACTCGTACCATATCATGTGTTAAATAATGCTCTCCACTGATTTTACAGCACTACAACTGCATAACAACATCGTCTTTTAATGCAGTGGTCAAATCAACCTGTAGTTTCTTTCCACTTATCGAGGCAATTGGCGACTTGTTTGGGAAGTAACAGTCATCTGTATGACTTGCGTGACAGGTTTTAACTTAGAAAGAATGACTAGTCAGTAAATCCCAGTGTTGTACAGGTAAATCAGAAGGATGAGCACTATTTCCTGTAAGTTTCCTTGGCAGAGAATCAAGTCGTGTTGTTGCTCAATATGGTTTGATACTTAAAAATTGTGGCTATATTAAACATTTTCCACATTTAAATCTGGGTACATGTTTCTGTTCTTGCTGATTGAAGTCCTCTGTGATTTTAATGCTTTGAATTGGCTAAATATAGGACTCTGGGCTTGGCAGTGTGATTGGACCACAGAGGCTCAGCATAATGAGTGCCTTTAGCTTTTTGACTACAGTAAAGTATCTTTTTTTGTAACGGGGCTTTGTAGATGTGGTGTTGGTCACACTGATACCCTCTTCGACTTTCTTTGTCTTTGTCCCTCCAGCTCATCAATGAAAGCCTTTATGGCCCTCTGAGCAGAGTTAACTTAGACAAACATTTAGTTTGTGTGTGTGGTTGTGGCACAAAGAAAGAAAGTGAACTAAAAGAAATGGAAATGACCTGAAGGACAGCTGCACACATTCAAGTAAAAAAAAAAAAACACCGCTTTGTTGAGGCATACAGAAATCAAAGACTGCCTTCTTACTGCACGCTGGCAAATGCAGAAAATGAAGGCTGAGGCTGCGTTTAAATTGAACTCATGAGATTGTAATTTCAGTCAGGTGAAGTGGAGGATGTGAAATGTTTGGTTTTGGAAAGGCTGAATGAAAAAACAGCCTTGCTATTGTAACTGAAAACTAGTGACAAAAGACAAAATATGAGATCAACACATTTAAAACTGTTTAAAATGGACAGGAAAGCTTACACTTTTTGTACATTGCCTCAAATACCAGTTCACATACAATAACATTAACTGAAGTATTTTGAAGGGCTGAAATATGTAGTTATATTTTGGGGCATATATATATATATAGTGTGTGTGTGTGTGTGTGTGTGTGTGTGTGTGTATATTCGTTGCCTATGATTTTAATATCCCTTGTGTTGGGGTATAAACAGTCAAAAAATGTGAATGTTTGCAGACTTTCAGCTTTATTTCAAGGGTTTTGACAAATTTTTTTGACAAATTTTTTACACATAGTCGGCCATTTTCAGAGGCTCAAAAGTAACAGCACAAACTAACATCATTTTAAATGTAAGGATTGTTGTTAATGCTAGGATGAAAATCCTTTGCAGTCAGTGACTGCCTAAAGTCTAGAACCCATGGACCTCAGCAAATGCTGTTTCCGTCCTTAAGATGCTCTGCAAGGCCTTTACAGCAGCCGCTTTCAGTTTCGGTTTGTTTGTGGGTCTCTCTGCCTTCAGTTTTGCTTTCAGTAACTGGAAAGCTGCTCCACTGGGTTGAGATCAGGTGGCTCATTTGGCCATTGAAGAATATCATTTTTTTTTTCTACTTTAAGAAACTCTTGGGTTGCTTTTGCAGTATGCTTTGAGTCGTTATCCATTTGCACCAGTCAGTTTTGTAGCATTTGGCTGAATCTGAGCAGAGAGTATAGCCCTGTATACTTGAGAATTCAGCCTGCTGCTTCTAACAGCAGTCACATCATCAGTAAACACTAGTGACCTAATTCCACTGGCAGCCATACAGGCCCACACTGTAACCTTGCCTCCACCATGTTTGACAGTTGATGTGGTATGCTTTGGATCATGAACTGTTTCTTTCTTTCCCCATTCTTTTCTCTTACCATCATTCTGGTACAAATTCATCTTGGTTTCATCGGTCTAAAGAATCTTTCCAGAACTCGGCAGATTTTTTTTTTTAGATGTTTTCTGTCATAATCTAATCTGCCCTTCCTGTTCTTGAGTGTAACCTGTGGTTTGCACCTTGTTGTAAACCCTCTGTATTTACATTCATGAAGGTGTCTCTTGAACGTGAACTTTGACAATGATATACAGTACCTACCTCCTTGAGTCTTCTTGACTTGGCTCGCAGATATGAAGGGTTTTTCTTAGTTGTCTTCTGTGGTCTTCCAGGCAATTTGGTGTGGCTGAGTTGGCCAGTGCATTCCTTCATTTTAAGAATGTTTCAGATTGTTGTTTTGGCCACTCCTAAAGTTTTGCCATCTCTCTGACAGGTTTATTTTGGTTTAATGGCCTTCCTCACTTGGCAGCGAGATCTCTTTGGACCTCACATTGAGAGTTTGAGTGAACAGCTTTATTCCAAGCTCAACACCTGGAATAAACTCCTGATCTTTTATCTGCTTGATTTGTCACTGACAAATATAGAATCAGGCCTCACTTGGCCATGAAACTGCTTGTCAATTGTCAATTTACTTTTTGAGACTCTGAAAATGGGGGATCAACTTTTCTATTAAATCAGAAACCTATTATGTAAAAAAGTGGCAAATGTGTCTCCATGCTGAAGCAAAGCTAATGCATAATTGGCTTTAAAATACTGAGTGCTTTTCACACTTATTTAAGTCTTAATTTATTTTTTGCAAAATTCAGTTCAGTTTCAGATCATCGGCAGAACAGAAATGCACAATATAAGTATCAAAGCTGAAGACAAGTGTGTATTCTCAGTTTCCCACCAGGCCCCACTGAGGTTTTCTGGTCCAAGAGTGATTATGTAACCACAGTAGGTTGAGTTTGTACAGAAGAAATGGTGATGCAGCTGTAAATGAATGTAGACTGTGCAGAGTGACTGATGAAAGTGTTTGGTCAGTTGCTGTCTTGAGTCCATGTAAGGCTTGTTGCTAAGAGCAGGGGGAAAGGAGATGAAGGAGAGAATGTGGCATAGAGAGAGAGAGCTGGAAGACGAGAGGAACCCCCAAACCCAAAAGAATGAGTTCTCAATTTTAACTAAACCTCAGGGTGAAAAACACTTTGCAGCTATTCAGTCAAAAATGCAGTTTGAAACAGTAATTTAAATCTGAACCACTGAAACTGTAAACTGAAATGAAATTAAATTGAGCCAAAGTCCCTTTATTTTTATGAACTGGTTTTAAACTGGTAGACTAGTGCCTCCAGGAGTTATGAAGGGGCATAATTACACTTTCATCCAGGAGTTACAGTATTTTCCAAAGAATTATATTGCATTTGTGGCAGTAACGAAGCAGGGGTGAGCTTATACATTGTGTGGCAATAAATGACGACTGCCTTTCCAATAACTGATGGATAGACTTCAATCCCAACATCTTGGACCGCAGTTTGTGACAGCAGTACTTGTTCTGCTCTGTAGCCTCACCTGAGCTACAGCGCCACCAGCTCTCCAGCTGCTCCGGGTTCTAGACAGAGCAGCCCTTCAGGTCGAAACAGATCTCCAAAGCAGATTAAGGTCTACTGTTGCAGTCTAAGACAGTGGATCTGAATCCCCTCACAGGACAAGAGACTAGGGAAGCACTGGACCTTCAGAACTGGGGCTAGCTGGTTAACAGTGGCTGAACTTTCATGCCATTGTCAATCATGTCGTTATTTTAGAAGGATAGAAAAGAAAATGCAAAATATACCGGGGTAACCCACCCTTGTGAGGTCTAACTATAGGGAAAAGGTGGGACAGAGTTCAAGACACAAATATGCATCTACCAAAACAGCTTATTGGAGGAATGATTTAATATGCATGTTGAAACGAATGATTTTTCATGCTTGACTGTATCTTACACTGATCATCATAGCAATCGGGTCAGGCCCAGTTAAATACTACACTGGTTTACCTTCTGCCGGATCACTATATTTCAGATGAATAGAATGCTAGAGTGAGAAGCTAAACTGTCTATTCTCACTTATCTTGGACTCTAAATTGCTTTACAACAAGCAGTCTCTTGTTTGATTTCAGGCACCCCGTTGCAGGTTTGATTTGGCAGGTGTTCAACTCAAATGAAACCACATTTTATAACTGTCAGAGCTCCTTCTGCTCTGAAAACAAGATGTCTCTCAGTAAGTTATATTTTTCAAGCACTAGGTCTTCATAAACTAAGGCCCTGGAAATATCAGATATGTTGTTGGCGCGCCGCTGTGATTTGAGCAAGCACGAATGTGAAGCATCATGTTGTGTGTTAAAGGTCATTGCAGTTCATTGGCTTGTTGTAATGCTTGATGGGATTAAATCACGACTGCTTGAATGGTTAGTGTGATGCTGGGAATTTCAAGGTTAATGTATCAGGGTGAGGTAAGTTGGATAGGCTATAGTTTCTTCAGTAAGGTCCCCACTACAGTGTCCCTGTCATGTAGATGTTTACACATTTACTTTACAAGGGAAAGGTTCTTGTTTCAATTCCAGGCGGGAACACAAGCCCCTCTCACTATGGAGAGTTGCCACAAGTTGTCCATTTGAAATTCTTAGGCATTTTTATGGAGTTGGTTTCCTCTTCTACTCTTTGAGGAAGGCTTGCTACAAGATTTTGGAGTGTGTCTGTGGGAAGTTTTGCCCATTCATCCAGAAGAGCATTTGTGAGGTTAGACACTGATGTTGGATAAGGGGGCCTGGCCCACAATCTGCATCAGGGTTCAGCTGTTGGATGGGGTTGAGGTCAAGGCTATATGCAGGCCAGTCAAGTTCTTCCACACTAAACACATCCAACCGTGACTTTACAGACCTTGCTTTGTGCACTGAGGCACAGTCATTCTGGAAGGAAAAAAGGGCCTTTTACAAACTGTTCCCACAAAGTTGGAAGCACGGAATTATCTGAAATATTTTGGTAAGCTGAAGCATTAAGATTTCCCTTCACTAGAACTAAGGGGTCCAGGCCAACCACAACACATTATCCCTCCTCCACCGAACTTTACAGTTGGCACAATGCAGTCAGGCTGGTAAATGTTTTCCTGTCATTCACCAAACCCAGAATCACCCATCAGACTGCATCAGACAGAGTATCCTGACGTTAATGCCAGAGGAGGTTTGGAACTCGGCATTTATTGAGTCAGCAGAGTGTTCGCGACACTTACACACTTTGCACCTAAGCACTTGGCGACCCCACTCTTTAACCTTACATGGTTTGTCACTTTGTGGCTGAGTTGTTATGGTTCCTAATTGCTTCCATTTTGTAATACTGCTTGCAGCTGATTGTGGAATATTTATAAGGGAAGAAATTTTACAAGCTGACTCACTGCAACTGTGGCATCCTATTACAGTACCACACTCAAATTCAGGGAGCTCTTTAGAATGACCCCTTCTTTTGCCAGTGATTGTAAAAGCAGACTGCATGGCTACCACTGACTGTGGTAATGGGACTGAATGAAGCACCAGAATTCAATCATTAAGAGGTGTGGCTCTACACTTTTGTCTATATAATGAATAGTGAACAATCCACCACCAGGGTTAGACTTATTTCCAGTTTATCGCAGCTCTCTTCCCGTTCAGTAATGCAGTATTGCAGCCTCAGTTTATTTACACACTTTATGGCTAATGGAACACTTTCCACTGCAGTTATTTCAGAACTCACTTCCCAGAGCAAAACCACTAAATTAGACTGAGTTACAGGTGCAGTTGGGCTGGAGACATGTGAACTGTTGAGGAATTATTTTAATATATTTGTTGTCTGCTCTTGCTGCTCCTCTGCTTTTACCAAACGTCTGAGCTAACAAAAGGTTCTCCCTAAAATGTGCATGTACAGCTTTCGCAGTGTGGCACTCTGTGTAAGCTGTAGAGTGTGAGTGTCGCCTACATCAGTGCAATTTGTTCTTACTGGTTTGTTTTTAATAACTGCCGTTCTACACTTTTAAATCAGCACTGCAGAATATAAATTCAAGTAATACCTCTCAGTAAAGCCCTTAAAAATTCTTACATAAATTAGATTATTTTGGATTGCATTGCAAGGGAAGGTCATAGCCACATTTTTTGGAGCCCAGCAGAGAAATTTTATGACTAATTTCCTTTTTGGTCACCCTCTCCTGCTGACCATGCAGACGTGGACTGGTTGAATGGGTCAAGAGGAAATACCACAGTTCTAAAGGCCATGTTCCCAGTTAGGTATGTGCAGCTGGACAAAAGACTGAGAAAGACAAAGGGGGAGAAAGGAGAGATTGTGAGATAATGAGAGAAGAGGTAAAAAGAATGAGGAAAAAGGGGAAGTAATGCAATGATGGTCTGGAGCTGTGTTATCTGGCTGCATTCTTTATACATTTCTCATGTCCTTTTATGGCCCTTTGGCTCACATTGAGTGCCTTCATGTAACGGAGATGGGTTAGACAATAACAGAAGTCATGTAGAAGCATTTTAACATCTGGGAAGAGAGCAATGGTACAATGAAAGATGTTTATCCTGAGAAGACACTGCCTTTTTCCATGCTGCTCCCCATTAATGTTTTATGAAATAATTCAGGCAAAGGCATGTGACAGGATGGCAGATTAAACAGCCAGGATAGACCTTGTGCAGTGTTGAGTAGGGCATCAGGAAGAATTCTTCCTTTGTCTGGCCTGTAAATATATTATAAGTCTGTTGAATAGTGCAAACATTCAAGGGATTCAGATACTTCAGTATGAAAATGTACTTTCAGTTCCTCCCTTGTATTCTCCCCAAAGGGTCGCCACAGTGAATTGACCTGCATTAGTAATTTGGCATAGGTTTTACACCAGATGCCCTTCCTGACTAACAACATGACTCAATGTTCATTTGTTAACAAGGGGCTAAAAGGGCACCAAGAAAATATCCCCTACACCATTGTACCATCACTTGTGCCACTGATGCAGAATAAGATGGAGCCATGCTTTCATGTTGTTTACTCCAAATTCTGGTGTAAACACCAAATGTGACAACTGAAATCGAAATTCATCCACCAGATATAATTTTTACAATCTTCTGTTGTCCAGTTTTGGTGATCCTGTGCAAACTGTAGCCTCAATTTACTTTTCTTACCTGACAGGAGAGTTACCCGGTGGGGTCTTATACTACTTTAGCCCATCAAGGTTCTGCAGTGTGCATTCGGAAATACTTTTCTGCATCACTTGAGTGATTTTGGTTTTTTTTTTTAGAGTTACTGTTGCTTGAATATCAGCTCGAAGCAGTCCAGACATTTTCTGACCGCTAGTGGCAACAAGGCATTTAGTGTGTATAGAACAAAGTGACTTACCATCATGAGTACCATGTGAAACAATGTATTTTATCCACAATGCGGAAATGTTTCTTGGTTATCCTGTAAATTTTTTGGAATCCCCTCCTGCTGTTTAGAATGTTAAACCAACCTCTTCTACATCTTAAATTTGACCTCAAAATTGTTCATTTGAAGTAAAAGGCTGATGAAGGAGATCTAAATAGGACCTCGTCATTGTGGATGCCATCGGTATGCTAATCCCAGCATAACTCATTACATGTGCACGGCACAGAAAAATGAAGGAGATTTAGCAAAGGTCGTTGGCTTGATTTGAACCTCAAATATTGTAATTCTTCAATTCTTCTTCTGGTTCTCAGGCAGAAAGGGGTGGAAAAGTTGAATAGAAAAAGTTGCTGCCCCAGGTGGAGGAGTTTAAGTAGTTTGGGGTCTTGTTCATGAGTGAAGGGAGAGTGGAGCAGGAGATTCAAAGATAGACTGGGGCTGCTTCTGCGTTGAGGTGGACACTGTACCAGTCTGTTGTGACGAAGAGAGCTGAATGTGAAAGCGAAGTTGTCAATTTAGCAGTTGATCTACATTCCTACCCTCAAGGTAGGTCACGAGCTCTGGGTAGTTACCAAAAAGAATGGAAACAAGTCAATGTGTCTGGGCTCAGCCTTAGATGCGAGGAGCTTGGTCACTCAAGAGTAGACCCGCTAGTCCTCCACATCAAAAAGAGCCAATTGAAGTGGTTTGAGAATCTGACCAGGATGCCTCCTGGGTGTCTCCTATGTGAAGTGTTATTGGCATGTCCCACCTGGAAGAAGCCTTGGGGCAGATCCAGGACATGCTGGAGAAATTATATCTCTCAACTGGTTTGGGAATGCCTCGTTGTCCACCTGGAAGAGTGGCCGGATAGGTGGAGGTCTGGGCACCTCTGCTAAGACTGCTGCACAGGTGACCCAGGCCCGGTGTCAGAAAATGGGTTGATGGATGGATATTATGACTCTCCCTATTTATGAACCCATTATTTCTTGAATGCTTTAAGGAAATGTATTCAAATTGGGTATGAATGTTCACCTGAACTCAGGGATGAACTAATTAGATTTTGGTGGTCAAAGTTTAAGCTCACTGTGACCTCAAAAAACATGGTTTTGGACATATCTCAAGAACTCATTTTCTAATTATGCTGAAATATAAAAAATGACTACATGATGAAGTCAAAACATCCAAAAGGTTAAAGGTCAAGTCTGGACAGACAGGGATGTAAACTACATCTTGACTAGTTGGCACATAACCACAAGGCAGTAATGATAGTTTTGAAAGGAGGAAAAGAGAGTAAATATACACCACCACAGATTGCACCTGGTGCATACTTTATGCTGAACATACACAGTGAGGTTTCCACGCTGCCTCTCTGTATATACAACATGACTGTCAGCAGCTTATCTTCACAGAGTTGGTTCATTCCAGTCAGCCAAGTTTATCATTTCAGCTGCCTGGAAAAATCCTTCTCCTCCCTCGCTGTTCTGCCTTGATTCATTTCTGCATCTGTCTCCTTTCTCTCTGTGGAAATTGAAGGCTTTCGGCTTGTCATAGACCCACTAACATCATATTCCCTCAGCCTGCTTCCTCCACTCAGCCTTTCATCTTCTCCTAAGGCTTGCTTTGTGTCTCTCATACAGTGTAGGGAATGTCCTTTTTAGATTTGCTAGCTAAGCACCTAAAAATAGCTCTTTCAGGTTTTCATTACAGATTCCATGGATTGGCGGTGATCCGACTGAAATCAGAGGGATAAATATTGTGCTAAAAGAGCGTAGGTCACTCAATGCCAGAAACTGAAAGGCCCCAAAAAAACATCACAGCGATCATCTCCAACATCGCCATCAGGCAGTTGGCTCTTTGTTACCCTATAGATTTCTCTGTGTTGTTCTTTAAGAGTTAGGCTACATTGTTTGCTTTATATAAAATTAGAGGCATGTCAAACCCACTCTGAGAGTCCGTGAATGAGCACGTCTACTTCAGGGGATGGAATGTAAGACAGAAAACAAAATTTCATTCATGAACACTGTTAACTCATTCAGCACTAACAGCACCCACATGACTCAAGCTTAGCTCTGCTTTTACTGTGTACGGCCACACAGCTAGTTCTGTTTGAGCGTTTTCCTTTCAAATGGTGAAATATTTCTGCTATACACTTTACTTTGCTGAGCTCTTAGGCTCCATATCTGCTGTTGAACCATTGCAAGCCCTTTACTCTGTACAGCCTAATTGCTATTTGTAATGTAGTCAGGCTGATAGTCAGTTTAGCTGCTGCTACAGAACAATTAGGACTGGACTGGAGTGGATTTGTTTTATGTAGGACCTAAAATATGTTCCTAGATTATATTATTCCTTTTAGATAGACGAGAGGCTGTAAACATAACTTCAGAATCATGAGTGGGTTATTAATCATATTGGAAAATTATTTTCTGAATCTGTCAATGGATGTAATTGTTGACAGTAGCCAATTAGTCAGCACCATAAGCCTGTAGTATAATGGGTCTGGTAACACTGGTTCCATTGAGAGATTAAGACTGAACAAGATTGGATTTGCTTTACGTCAGAAGGACAGGCACCACGTGGTTGAAGTCAAGTTGCAGTCATCAGAGCTTACTGTTGACCTCTATAGCCATCATTCACTGCTGTCCCCGTTTAGCTGTTACTCCATAGCTTACGCTGACACTACAGTCTCAGCAGAGTTCCTAGATGAAGGTTCCTTTTGTTGTGTAAATCTGGACACTGTTCAGTCTTGCCATGATGGATGGATTTGGATGGTGGTCTGTGTTCAGTCTAGACAAGACTTAACTGATAGCAAACAGTAATGCACTGAGGTTTTAAATTGTTCTTGTGTATATGCGCTTCATTTTTTCAGCTGATTTGTATGTGTGTGTGTGTGCATGTGCAGTGTCCATGTTTACCCTATGTAGTTGTTAATGAGGTTATTTCAAGTGTCTAATAAAGGCAAACCCCCTGCTGATCTGAATATCATTTTGTGCTAATCCATTGTTATGTAATGAGGCTAATATGCGCGCACACACACACACACACACACACACACACACACACACACACACACACACACACACTCATTCTCAACTTTCCACGCAGTTATGGTCTTCCACTATAAAGCTAATTATATGTTTGAAAGTGTTTACACTGCAAGTAAGACTGACGAAGGATAAGTATCTGAAATAAGAGTAACTCTCATGAAGCAGTGTAACCTGGGAAAGTGTAACACGCAAGTAATCTGAAAGAAAGCAATACTTACAGTAAGGTAAACCAAGAGAAGTAATTACAGCCTTGTGATGACTTTTGTGGTCTTGCTCAGTAAATATTGCTGTGAAATATAGTTTTGCTGTTATGAGATTACGCTCTGCTCAGATTTATAATGGTCTTTAGCACAACTACTCTACAGTTGCCACCTCCAGCAAGGTCTACTCGTTCCTGCCTAAGCACCTGCCTAACAGCCCGCCATTATGTACTCCCGAGTGCCCATTTTGTCCTAAAATGTCTACGACCATACGTTTTGTTTCTGGCTGACAGGGCAACTGCAGGAGTCTTCATGCCCTCCTGGCATCGGAGGACCCGAAGACCAAGTGGAGTGGTTTCATTTTTTATGACATTATTTATTACCATTAGCTTTGAGCTTATTCCCACAAGTGGGGCGGTGGTGTAATGGTTAAGGTGACCGGCTCATGATCAAGAGGTCATGAGTTTTAATCCCGGTCAGACCCCCATGGTGCCAAGACCCTGTCCCCCCTGCAGTAAAAAATGGGTACCAGTAAAATACTGGGAAGGTAACCCGCAATGGACTAGTGTTCCATCCAGGAGGAGTCTAACTCCTAAGTCGCTTCACGCTACAGTCACCGGGGTAGACTCGGGTGTAAAAGCCCAACGGACTTTACCTTTTTATTCCCACGGCCCAGAATTACACTCATCGGTACACCTTGCAAGTACAGGGTTGGGCCCCCTTTTGCCTTCAGAACTGCCTTAATTCTTTGAGGCACAGATTCATCAAGGTGCTGGAAAATATTCCCCATAGATTTTGTTTCACATTGACATGATAGTATCACACAGTTGCTGCCACCAAATTCCTAAGGTGCTCTCGTGGATTGGGATTTATTGGCTGTGGAGGCAATTGGAGGCAATTGGAACTCATTGTCATGTTCAAAAAAACAGTTTGAAATGTTTTGAGCTTTGTGACATGGTGCACTATCCTGCTGGAAGCAGCCAGCAGAAGATGGGTACGCTGTAGTCATAAAGGGATGGGGATGGGCAGTAACAATACTGAGGTAGGCCATGGTGTTTAAACAATGTTCAACGACAGACTCAAAGTGTACCAAGAAAATACCCCCAAAAGAGAAGTATAGAGAAGGTCAGAAGGAGTTGTGCTGTGTCCTTGTGAATCTTGAGAAAGCATATGATAGGGTGCTGAGAGAGGAACTGTGGAATTGTATGAGGAAGTCAGGAGTGGCAGAGAAGTACATGAGGGTGGTGCAGCACATCTATGAGGACAGCCAGACAGTGGTGAGGTGTGCGGTGGGAGTGGGATTACATCAGGGATCAGCTCTGAGCTCTTTTTTGTTCACAGTGGTGATAGGTTGACGGATGAGGTCAGGCATGAGTCTTCATGGACTATGATGTTTGCAGATGACATTGTGATCTGTAGTGAGAGTAGGGAGAAGATGGAAGAGAGCCTGGAGAGGTGGAGGTATACACTGGAGAGAAGAGGAATGCAAGTCAGTAGAAACAAGACAGACCTCATGTGTGTGAATGAGAGGGGTGCAGGTGGAATGGTGAAGATGCAAGGAGTAGAGGTGGCAAAGTTGGATGAGTTTAAATACTTGGGATCAACCATCCAAAGCAA
>VUQH01007582.1:21821-34291 GCA_015106775.1 Etroplus canarensis
TGTTTGCAGATGACATTGTGATCTGTAGTGAGAGTAAGGAGAAGATGGAAGAGAGCCTGGAGAAGTGGAGGTATGCACTGGAGAGAAGAATGAAAGTCAGTAGAAGCAAGACAGAGTACATGTGCATAAATGAGAGGGAAGCAGGTGGAACAGTGAAGATGCAAGGAGTAGACCATCCAAAGCGATGGACAGAGCAGAAGAGAGGTGAAGAAGAGAGTGCAGGCAAGTGTCAGGGGTGCTTTGTGACAGAAGGATAGCAGCAAGAGGGAAAGAGAAGGTTTACAGGGCAGTAGTGAGATCTGCTATGATGTATGGTTTGGAGGTGGTGGCACTGACGAACGACAGGAGGTGGAGCTGGAGGTGGCAGAGTTGAAGATGTGGAGATGTTCACTGGGAGTGACCAGGATGGACAAGATTAGAAATGAGTACACCAGAGGGACAGCTCGGGTTGAGAAGTTTGGAGACAAAGTCAGAGAGGCAAGGCTGAGATGGTTTGGACATGTTCAGAGGAGGGAGAGTGGATATATTGGACAAAGGATGTTGAAGATGGGGCTGCCAGGCAGGAGGAGAAGAGGAAGACCACAGAGAAGGTTCATGGATGTAGTGAAGGAGGGAAGAGGATGCAAGGGATATGATGAGATGGAGGCAGATGATCCACTGTGGTGACCCCTAATGGGAGCAGCAAGAAAAAGTCTGGTACAACTTCACCTGCTTCCAAGGTACATGGAGAGAAGTGAAAAGTCTGAAAAGGATAAAACTCCAGCAACACTTGTAGCATAAAGAACACCTCTATTATTGGACGATGCTTCATCAGGTCACAGGCGGAAACGCATCGGGTTAATGTAATAAAATATATATAATATCAAAAACAGAGAGATGTTTTATGATAACCCTGATGAAGGCCAAATACCAAAATACATGAGTCTAATAATAAAGTTGCTGGGAGTGTTGCAGGAGTTTTATCCTATAAGGCAGAATGGATCCATGCTTTTATGATGTTTATGGCAAATTATGACCCTACCATCTGATGTCTCAGCAGAAATCAAGATTCATCAGACCAGACATCGTCTTTCCAGTTGTCTGTTGTCCAGTTTTGGTGACCCTGTGCTAATTGTAGCTTCAGTTTCCTGTTCTCAGTTGACAGAGAAGTGGCACCCGGTGTGGTGTTCTGCTGCTATAGGCCATCTGCTTAAAGGTTCAATGTGTTGTACATTCAGAGATGCTCTTCTGCATACTTTGATTGAAATAAGTGCTTATTTGAGTTACTGTAGTCTTCCTATCAGCTCAAAGCAGTCTGGCCATTCACCTCTGACCTCTGCCTTCAAAAATGCATGTTCTCCTAAAGAACTGCTGCTCACTGGATAGTTTCTCTTTTTGGACCATTCACTGTAAACCCCAGAGATGGCTTTGCTGGAAAGTCCCAGTAGATCAGCAGTTTCGGAAATACTCAGACCAGCCCCTCTGGCACCAACAACCATGCCACGTTTAAAGTCACTTAAATGACCTTTCTTCTCCATTCTGATGCTCAGTTTGAACTTGACTGTGTCTACATGCCTAAATGCATTGAGTTGCTGCCGTGTGATTGGCATTGCCAAGTAGTTGAACAGGTATATCAAACGGCGTATGTAGTAAAAGTACTCTTAAGTTAGACATTGTGTAAACTTTAAGATCAAGTTTGAGACAAACAAACACAGGGTCTGGGTTGCTGTGCTTTCATTTTCATGTCTGGTGGGCTTTTTGTGTTCCCTGAAGGTGCCCGTGAAAAAGACATGGCCATCATTCAAAAGGGCTGAAAAACTGTAACCTTCCCTTTTAACCATTATGAATTCTGTGATGTTGAGACTTTAGCTGGAGTCTCCTTTTTTGAGTCCTTTTCCTGGTTTACTTATAGAATTGAAGGTACCTCCAGTAATCACCCTTTCTCCTTCCTTATTTTTGCTGGAGTATCTATGGCAACGCTAGGCAAGCCACAGCACTTTTTGTGAAAGGGGAGTGGGCAGAAGCAGCTCTTTATTTCATTTAAAGCTATAGAGAGTCAGACAGCCTGTTTTGGAGCAGGCCTGCAACCAGGGGTATACAGGCATGGTATAATGAATGATCTGAGGTTTTTTGAGCTGAATCTTGCAAGACAATTTGGAGACACATATAAAGCCTACATTATTGTGTTTTTAAGTGTATATTATGGTGTTGGTATATTATATATTATCTACAGTTCAAAAAACACATTCAAGAATGTGTGCATGGGAAAAAGTGGGTTGAACTCTGAATCCATTGCCAATACTTTAACCCCCAGAGATGATAATACCTGCACTATATACATTGCAAACTTGGCTCTGTGCATGCCACAGACTGGATTTCAAAGGGAAATACCATAATTCTGGATTTCTCCTATAATTTTGTGGTTTACTCCAACCTCAGAACGAACTAAATAAACCAGACTGTCAAAAATCAGTTTTACATTAAGTTCAAACTCTACTTAACCTCAATGCAGAACTTATCTGTTAGAAACAAGCTACTTAAGGTAATTTGTTTGTGTATTTAAAATGTTTGAGTGAGACAATGTGTTCACTAAGCTCCTCTTACCATCTTTGGTTGCAAGCCTCAGCGCTGCTTTCCACTGCAAGGGCTCTGTGTTTACTGTAAGTCTGTTTTCCCTTTTGTCTCTCTCTTTGTCCCAATATTCTTCTGTTTATCTAACTGACTCTTCTTTCCTTTCATGCTGCTCTTTCCCACAACCCCTCTCTTTGACCCCCCACCCCCACCCGTCTTGTTTGTCCCTCTCTTTGTTTTTTTTTCACTCTTTTCTCTCACTCTCTTTCACTCTTTGTGTTCCTCTCATCTGCAATTTTGTGTCTTTGGAAATCCATCCCTGCGCCTCTCCGTTTTCCTTCCTTTCTCTCCTTCCTTCATCATCATCTTATAGATGAAGCGGAGGATGTCACCACGAGGAGCCGGCATTGGAAATGGGCGCAGGTCAGTCACTTTGACTCCTGACCCTCTGGCCTTGCAGCCATGTATCCGATAGAAAACATTTTTCCCCTCTGTTTTCCTTCGTTGTGTCAGTTATTGGAGACACATTTCATTAGTTGAGCTTTAACATGATAAGATTTACCATTTAGGGAGTGAGACACTATCTTGCCAAGAACTGGAAGACTGAGACCGCATTTATTTCTGTGCAATAAGTACATAGACTGTATGTAAAAGATGGAGATGGCCACTGTGATATCATCCATTGGTTGGTGAATCCCTGAGATAAAGCCTTGAGTTGAGTGTTTTTGAATTAATCATCTTGGTGTTGTGAAACTGGACGTGACAAGTAGCAACTGTGAAACCAAAGATGCCACACATTTGACTCAACCTGACCGGTCAGTGACAACTCATTAGCCAACTGGAATACCCACTGATTCTTAACTTTCTGAATTACAAAATTAACCTCATTTTTAATTTAACATGGCCTAAAATAAAGTGACTGAGTCCATAAAGTCATCAGTGAAGCGTTTACTGAGGTCACAGATTGAGGGAGCGGAGTGCTGATTTTATTACAGACTTCTGTATAACCGAAAGTGTTTTTGCAACCAGACGAGTCACCCCCTGCTGGTCATTTAAAAATAAGTTGTTATAAGGCACGTTGGCATTGGTTTCACTTTTCAGAACCAGAGGCTACATGTATCTTCTATACAATTTATAGTTAAGTACAGAACATTCAGTAGTTTTGGTATGCAACCTCTCATAAAACTCAAACTTGGAATCCTTTTAACATTAGTTATATCTCCGAAACACGTGGATATGATGAAATTATCAGCACTGCCGCAAATCCTACATGTCATTGCAATAATGCAAAAACTCTGGAACTAATTAGATTTTCAGTCAGTTTGAAGATACTAATTTGCCACTGGGTGGCATTATCTGTTAGAATGACTATTCATTCGATCCACACAAAATGAGACCAAATTGATCGTGGAATCATATGCTTTCATGATGACCTTGTGTCATGTTTCATTTTCAGAGATGTTATTATGGAATCCACTTCAATGCATACATTTGTTCTCATTCATCCAAATTGCATTTTTTTAAAAAAAATATCGACTATGGTATCTAGCCTTAAATTGCATGAAGTGGGGTCAGGTCAGGTTAGCATTCATGAAGAATTTGGGGCTTTTCGCGGATATAACTTTAGTGGTCTAATGGCAACGGCGAGGAGCTAGTTTATGAATGAGATTAAAAATGAGATACAGCGTGTTTTCTTTTGCAGAAAACAAAGGTTAACTTTCTCCCTGTGCTAACCACATCCTAGCTTTAGCTTTGTACTTAATGCCCAGATGCAAGAGGGGTATCAGTATTTCAGTCTAACTAAGGGCATGATAGCAATAAGGAATGGAGACTTTCCTAAGATTTTGATGCCTCTTTAATTATAACACAAAGCATGTATCTGTTTATATGTAAATGAATGTTGAAAAGTTGTTTTAGATTCTGCTCAGGTTGAACTTTTTGTAGTTCCTAAATATAGTTACATTCATATTTTAGCCTCCACCTATTTATTGTGGCACTTTTCCTTTCCCACCCACTGATAAAACATTCTGTGGTGCAGTTTCCCATCTCTCCCTGGCACATCGTAATCTGATGTCATTCAGATCACGACATTGTGTGAGTGTCTGTGCTTGTTTCTGTCTGTGTAGCTGCTTCCTAGAGATGCTATTAGGGCTGTAGAGTCTCTGTAAATGTGTATGCAGTGAACTGTCAGCTGTACTGCACCGTTACAGCATTAAACAGGTAATGGATCAGTGGTCAGCTCATAACAACAACAACAATAATGTGTCTGTTTATGACCAGGTAATGCAATATTTTAACATAAAGATGGTAATCAAATGAACTATATCAAAACATTTCTTGCAAATCTTGTTTTTTTTGTCCGTGATGCCAGTGATGATAAAGGAAAAGGTGGCGCTGATGAGGATTCACATGACTTTTGCAAAGTGATAATAGCTAGTGATTACGTAATAGTAATACTGGCAAAAGACCCTCAGCACGTCAGCAGACCCTCTGGAATGTTCCGTCTGTTTTATAATACACAACTCACTGTAAACACAGTTGACAAGAAGTTCTACAGCTGTTTCTTAATTGAGGGAAAGCGTCTGTTCATGCTAACAGTTGTTAAAGAGAAATCGATGGTAATGTCTCCACCTTAAGAAAATATTGGATTGTTAACCTGTTAGCTTTTGCGGGCGCTGTCGGCCACATTGCACACTCCTCATGAGCAGGAGTTTGCTTAGTTGACGTGGACATGAGTTATTGCTAAAGAGCTTAATGGCTATTGTAATAGTATTTTCTAGTACTTTTAGGACTTCTCTTCTGTGTTGGCTTGTTGATAAGTAAACTGTGTTAGTAGTTTGACTTTTCCTCAGAACATCAGTTGCATAACGTGAGGCTAAAGATTAATTGCAATATTATTATTCAGTCAACTCCTTTTTTGTGGAGTAATCTTTAGGTGTTTCTTTCTTCTGTCTCGTACAAGGAAAACAAATCTGCCCTCCTTATTTTTTGTGTTATCTTCCAGTTATTTCCTACCATTTCCAACATTTATTAGGTGCATTTCATTGACACCAATTAAAGGGGAGTTCACGCAGGAAGTGATTCGCTGGTCACGCATTGCTTTGTTGCTGATTGTTGGTTGCTAGGAGGGCCCTCCAGTTCGTATGTCAATCAGCGGTATTCTTTGTTCTCAGTAGTTGCTCAAAGTTGAGATAAATTTAACTTCACATTGCATCAAGGTTATTTCATGAAACGTTGCTTGAAGTTGCCAAATGTCACTGAGTTTCTATTGTCTCCGGTCGACGCATCACTACAAGTCGCTTCCTGTCCTAGGTTGTTAGTGTTTTTGTCTTTTTGTTTTCTGATTGCTAAGACTTTGGGATATTTTTGTGTTTTTTCAAACTGTGGGACAGCCATCGCTGGGTGGTGCACACGGGTATTTAGTTAGAAAATGTATTATGAAAATGTAATCTCAAAAATCGTGACCAGGTGATGAAGCGAGATCAGGAGTGTTGAATTAATTTTGCTCCATGGGCCACATACAGCAGAATTTGAGCTTACTTGGGCTGGACCGGTAGAACTGTTGCCTGATTGAAAATAAAAACAAACAACAAATTAATTGTGTAAGCATGTTTAAGTACATTTTGAAAATAACCACATTTACTAAACTATCTCTCTAGTTAAACTAGCCTTCTTAATTGTCTTATTGTATACTATTACATTTTCAGTTGCCATGCACCATTGCACACCTACTGCTTTCTGCACAATATGTACAGTATTTAATAGTTTGTTTCTATTGTATCTGTTCCATGCTGCTTTTAAAATAGTTTTATTGTATTTTATTATTTTTATATGTCGATATGACTCTGCGACAGACTGGCAGCCTGTCCAGAGTGTACCCTGCTTTTCGGCCTATGACAGCTGGGCTAGGCTCCAGCACCCTCCGCGACCCTGAATTGGACAAGCGGAGGATGATGATGATTGATGAATGAATGAATGAATATTATTTGGCATTCATTGTGGACAGCAAACTAAGAATATCACTGCCCAGGGAAACATGTTTCCTTACTATGCATATGACAATAAAACTTGATTTGATTTGAACTAGTGAACACCCTAAGATGCTTTAAGAAAAAGATGCTCAATTTCTGCATTATGGAAAAAATATAGATCTAATTAATCCCATTAAGCATCCCATCAGCTTGAATCTTTAGACTTAAACTTTAAGAACTAAGTGCATAAAATTACAGAAAAAGTCTTGGCTTGCCTTTTTCCCAGAATTAAAAAATAAAAAATTAAGGTGCGCCTTAACACAATGCCACAATCTTCAAAGGAGTGGACGTCCCAGCAAATATATCCCAAGGTCAGACTGTTTAATACTCAGAACTTGAGCATTGCCCACGACTTGCATGTCAGACTCTACAGGCCACAGTTAACAGGTTAAGTGTCAAAGTTCATGACAGTAAGATTAGAAAGGCTGAACAAGTATGGCTTGTTTGTAAGGGCTGCCAGGAGAAAGCCTCTTATCTCTGAAAAAACACGGCAGCACGGCTTAGGTTTGCAAAGTTGTATTTAAATAAATCACATCATTTTTGGAACAATGTCCTTTGGACAGACAAGACCAAAGTGGAGATATTTGACCATAATGCACAGCACTGCATTTGGCAAAAAACAAATTTCAGTACAAATACCTCATACCAGCTGTCAAGCACAGTGGTGGAGGGGTGATGATTTGGGCTTGTTTTTGCAACCACAGGACCTGGGCACCTTGCAGTCATTGAGTCAACCATCAACTCCTTTGCATACCAAAGTATTCTAGAGGCAAATGTGAGGCCATCTGTCTGACAGCTAATGCTTAGCCAAAATTGGGTCATGCAACAGGACAATGATCCCAAGCACAGCAGCAAATCTACAATAGAATGAGTAAAATAAAAGAATCAAGGTGTTTCAATGGCACAATTAAAGTCCAGACTGCTACGTGATTGACATGCTGTGGCAGGAACTTAATAGAGCTGTGCATACAGCGGGCCAAAATTCCTCCACAAATATGCGAGAGACTGAATGTCATACAGAAAATGATTACTTTAAGTTATTGCTACTAAAGGCGGTTCTATAAGCTACTGAATCATGGGGTGTACTTTTTTCATATTTGCATAGAGTCCTTTAACAATGTTTTTTTTTCCAAATGACTGTATATTTTGATTATGAATTGATACTTTAATACATTATGATAGTGCTAATACAAAAGCTAGGAGATCTCCAGAGTCAGGGGAATTTACCCTCTGGAAACCATGGATGTCTGTAAAATTTCCTGCTGATCCATGCATTTTTATTGAAATGTTTTTTTAGTCCAGTCATGAATCAACAAGCTGACCTCCACAGGTTCTGCAGACATGACTTCACCAAAATAAATGGTGGCACAGCTACAATTAGATATCAATTTACTGAAAACCATATCAGTAATGACTCTGCTTCCTGCCAAACGTCTCAGGAAATCCTGTGCATGCAGCACAGTGCATAGCTAATTAGATTTGAGACTAGAATAGGGAGTCATGTAAAACTTGGTGAATTAATGGCCCCTCTGTATGCGAGCTCAGCTAACTGGTTCAGCATGCTGGGGCTCGTGGACATGGCCTCAAACATCCTGTCTGCAAGAGAGGGCTCAGTCCAGCAAAATTAAGTCAAACGAGTAACTTAAAACTACTGTCGAGTGGGGGATTCACTTAGCAGCCAGAATCTGAAGCGCGCGGTGCTGCTGCACAGAGAGCAATAAAAAGATACCAGTTTATAATGGGATGGTATGTCTGTTTGAGCTTGTGTTCGAGGGTTGCTGGGCACCTGCTGGTGGTAAGATGTGAGCACTTGAGTTAACGGAAACGCGGGGTAGAGCAGAGCCCTGGAAACATAGCCGAGACGCCTCTGTTAGGACAGTTTGGATTGTAGTGACTGATTGGACTTGATAGTACGGTCTAAGCAGCAAGTAGAGGTGCTTTACACACGTGTTCACCTTTTTTAATGAATGAAGAAGCACGTTACCATCAGTGTACTCGGGAGTTGCGTAATGGGCTTTCAGAAGGATTTTGTAAGGTGGTGACTTGTTACGGATGTAATCCTTCACATTGACTGGCCTGTCCATTCACTGTTTGCTGTCCGACCATGCCAAGCTACATTTACCAGCAGTCACGGCACTTCTCAGTAGGACTGTAATCACTAGTTAATCTGATCACATTGCAACTAGGTGACTGCCATATGAGCAAAATGAAAAGGTAGAGGAAGATTTAGATAAATGCAGATGCAAGAGATGAAAAGGGCATTTTTTTTTTAATATCGGGGATTTGTTATCATGAAATTATGAGGAACAGTTGTGCTCATCATGTGCATCTCTCTCACAGCAGTGACAGTGCTGCCATGGCATCAGGAACTCCAGACATGGTGACCAATCAGGAGCCTGCTGAGGTTCAGGAGGAGTGCTCAGGTAACAATTTGATTAAATGTTTTTAGTTTGTGTTTGATTGGACATCTCTTTATACTCAGTATTAAAATATGCAGAGTGTCTGTCTTCACTGTAATCACATGAAAAGGTCATGTCTCTAATTTGCATGGTTTCAGCCTTTTCTTTTCAGCTTGAAATGGGAGTTTGTAAGGTCATCTACAACAAGAGTGTGAAAATGGCCTTCATAATTTTTTTTATACCAACTCTTCCTACTGAACTAATAGCAATTATGTAAATCTGCTTACAGATTCCGTGGTTAATTAGTTATGCTGTCCAGTTGCTGTTCATATTGTCATTAAGGCTGTGGCCAGTGTGGCTTCAGCTATAAAGGAAAAGTTTATTCTTTTTTTTTTTTTCCATTGTGTGTCTCTCAACAAAAAGACCTTTAAATTTTTGAAGACCAAAGACTAGATAAATCTGGCAATTTTGTAAATTTCAGTAGACACTCACTGGCCACTTTATTAGGTACATCTGTTCACCTGCTCATTAATGCAAATATCTAATGAGTCAATCACTAGGCAGCATCTTAATGCATTTAGGCATGTAGATGTGGGCCAGACGACCTGAAACTACTGATGGATTTTCCCGCACAGCCATCTGTAGGGTTTACAGAGAATGCTCCAAAAAACACAAAATATCCAGTGAGCAGCAGTTCTCTAGGCGGAGATGCCTTGCTGATGCTAAAGGTCAGAGAACAATGGCCATACTGCTTTGAGCTGATTGGAAGGCAATGAAACTGAAACAACCTCTATTCCTGTCTTTCTCTCTCTCCAAACGGATATAGTATGTATGAGTATGGTCCATACCTCCTCTGTATGTAAAGTGCTTCCAGATGACTTCAGTCGTGATTTAGCACTACATAAATATAGGTGATTTGAATGGAACTGGGAGGGTAGGGTCAGAATTTGGCGTAAGCAACATGAAAGCAAGGATCTGTCCTGCTTTGTATCAGTGGTTCAGGCTGCTGGTGTTATTATGGTGCAGGAGATATTTTCCCCAGTACCAACTGAGCATCATTTAAATCCTTCATGAGCACCGTTGTTGACCATGTCTATCCCGTTGACCACAGTGACAACATCTGATGGCTTCTTACAACAGAATAGCACACCATGTCACAAAGCTCAGATCTTCTCAAACTGGTCTCTTAAACATGACAATGAGTTCACGCCATTCAACTGGCCTCCACACTGACAAGGTTTAAATCCAACAGAGCACCTGGAACCTGGCAGAACAGGAGATTCGCATCCTAGATGTGCAGCTGACAAATCTGTAGCAACTATGTGATGCTGTCGTGTCAACATGGACCAAAATATAAGGAATGTTTCCAGCACTTTGTTAAATTTATGCCACGAAGAATTAAGGCACTTCTGAAGGCAAATGAGAGTCCAGTCTGGCACTAGCAAGGTGTAGCTAATAAAGTGGCCGGTGAGTGTATGTTTAAGTTTTCCGTCAGTTGTCCATATGAAAATACATCTACAAACAAAGACCCTACAATTCAAAAGTTGAACTCTTGGCCTATTTTTTGGTTTTGTTTTGGAAGCTCCATAGAAATTAATAAATATAGGTTATATAATATAATACATTTTTAAAATTGACCTAAAAATAGATAGCCAGAAAAAAGATGACTCTATTTTTTATATTACCCATTATTGTTTATTTATCTTTATTCATATTTTATTTAATTCACAAATCTTTTTGAAACTCCATATCACCAGCACCTATTTAGTGCATATTTTGCAAATCTGAGGTCTCATTCACCCAGAACACACACGCTAGCAGATGTTGATAGCTGAAACTCTGTTGGTACTACAAGCTCAAACTCTTTCTGTCTTAGATAAAAATAATAAACATTATAGTTTCAGAGTTGGTTGGATGGTGGTACTTGTCAGCCTACATCATATCAGCGCTGAGATTTAATACACACCCCTGGCAAAGAAGATCAAGTCAGCTTTAACAATCATAAACAAAATCTCCTATCAGCTTGTGTCAGGAAATGGAGGAAAACACAAGGCTATCGTTGTGTCTCAGTCACAAACACACACACACATACACGCACAAACTTGTACACTGTAAAGATGAACAGCAGCAAACAGAATAGGGAATGAGGAAGAGCTCTGAAATGTCTGTGCTGATGTGGGAACTTTAAGTTTTGGGGGGGGTTTGTGAGCACAATATGAGCTTAGCAAAAATGATGGAAACAGTCTTTCATGCCCAAACTTGTTATCCAGTGTCGTTCAAGTGAATAACGGCAAGATGTAGTGTGTTTCAGGAAGTTTTCAGTTTTGTTTGTTTGACTTCCGTGGGAAAGTTGAACGCCACATGCAACTCCATCCACACACCACTGATATTTGTTGGTCTCCAGTGTGATATAAATCTGACGTCCAAGGAAAACCTGAAATCACAACAGACCTATCTCGCAGCAGCCATTTTGATGTGATATGGCAGGTCACTTAATTAAATGGGATGTTAATGAAGGCTGTATATGTAAATAGGCTAGTTAATGGTTGTCAACATAGCACATGTGGTTGTGCAGGCAAACCATACACCGAAGGCCATAGCCCCCCTGCAAGGGCCCAGGTTAATTTCCTGTGTTGTCATCCAACTACTTCCTGTCACTCTCCACACTGTCCTCACCTAATAAAAGCAAAAATGTCCCCCAAAATAAGTCACTAGTGACACCTGCAGTTACCCACCATTTCACAATAAGATGGCTGCATTTTTTTTCCCATTCATCCAGATGAGCATTTGTGAGGTCAGACACTAATGTTGGATGAGAAGGTCTGGCTTGCAATCTCCGTTCTAGTTTATCATAAAGGTGTTGAATGGGGCTGAGGTCAGGGTTCTATGCAGGCCAGTCAAGTTCTTCCACACCAAACCCATCCAATTCAGTTTTATTTATATAACGCCAATTCATAACAAAAGTCGCCTCGAGGCCCTTCACACTGTAAGGTAAAGATACTACAGTGTTAAAGAGAAAACCCCAACAATCTGATGATCCCCTATGAGCAAGCACTCGGCGACCGTGGGAAGGAAAAACTCCCTTTTAACAGGGAGAAACCTCCGGCAGAACCAGGCTCAGGGAGGGGCAGCCATCTGCCTCGACCGGTTAGGGGTGAGGGGACAGAGAAGACAGAAAGGAGAGCAAAGAGAGACATAGACTATGGCAGAGAGAAGAAAACAGTCAATAACATGCAGCAGTAACAAATAAATGCATGGAGAGTGAAAAGAGGTGGGTGGAGAAGAAATGCCCAGCACATCATAAGAAGCCCCCCAGCAGCCTAAACCTATTGCAGCATAACTAAGCTCTAAACATAAGCTTTATCAAAAGGAAAGTTTTGAGTCTATTCTTAAAAGTAGAGAGCGTGTCTGCTTTCCGAATACAAACTGGGAGCTGGTTCCACAGGAGAGGGGCCTGATAGCTGAAGGCTCTGCCTCCCATTCTACTTTT